>RXON01003558.1:0-14974 GCA_009667805.1 Leptobrachium leishanense
TGGTGCAGAATAGGGGGACTTGGACTTCACAATCCACCCTTTTGCCAGGAGATCTTGTATATAATCTTTCACTTCTTGGAATAAAGGTTTAGGTACCGATGAATATGACCGCTGCACTGGTATGTCGTCTTTGAGATTTATCGACATTTGTAGGCTCGGAATGCAACCCATGTCACTCTTATCTTGAGAAAATGCCACAGACTTCTTCATACAGCATTTTTCTTACCACCTGCTGCTGTTCCTCACTCAAGTGGCTTAGATCTACAGGTGGGTGCCACCGTTTCAAGGTTTCTTCAGTACCTGAGGTAGTCACACCCTCGACCGATACCTTACACTTCAGTTCTTCTGATCGCTCTGCCTCAGTACTTTTTCAATTGGCTGAATATAACGAGGATTGTGTTACCAGGCAGTGTTATTTCACATGTGGAGTTGTTACCAATTGGAACAGAGACATAAGGCCTTTCCTGGTTCTGTACTTCTAGGAGCCCCTCCTATATCCAGCTTTTCCAACTGCACATTGTTTTCCTCTGGTTCAAACAGTATGACTGGGTCGGGCTGATCCATGTTAGGTGGTATTTTACACTTTACCCACATCACTTGACATGCTGGAATGACAACGCCACCACTCTTTACCTTCAACGTCCCCACTGTTCATTCAGCTCAGGGGTTTGGACACAGCTTACCAGAGTTTGAGCTTTCTCGTTTGACATAGAGATGGCTCCTGATAGTAGAGAGACTAAAGCCTGCACAAGGCGCTTGGGTTGTCTCTGAATTAATTCTTCCACTACGTTAAACCCAAGTAGTGGCCTTTCAATTGGCAGATGACTTATTAAAAAGGGAACGCTGATACAGAGGTTAGGGTCATTGTTTCCTTCTAAATTAACAGTAATAACAGCCCAGCCATCGAATGGAATGACATCCCCAGTCACAGAATACACTTCCAGCTTTCCCATAGTTCCCATAAGTTCAGAAAGAGGTCTCAAGTCCACAGCTGGCAAATTTTTATCTTTCCAAGCACGATCAATGATACTAACTTGAGCTCCAGTGTCAAGCAAAGCACTTACTGCTAGGCCATTGAGGTTGCACTGTGTCAAAGCCTTCCTTCCTATTAGATTGACAATGGCCTCATTCTTTTTCCTAGGGACAGAGAAAGTAGAAGAGTCTGATTAAGCCATTCCTTGTCCTTGGAAGTTTTGAATGTCGTATAATGAAATGGTTTCGTTTTGCTTTTTGTAGGACCAGGTTCATCCTCTGATCTGCCATCATTTGTGCCATGGGACAGGGAGGACTTGGTCACTGGTTGCCCCGTTGCAGTGACCGCTTCCCGTTTCCCTGCGGGTTACGTTTCCGGAGGCATCCCCTGGACAGGTGCCCCTCTTCCCCACACTGAAAACAGTGAGTACAGTTTTGCAGACCAGCTTCCACACACTTTAAACAACCATGACGTTTAGCCCCTTTTTGTAGAGGTGGTCGACTCATAGTATACTGAAAGGTAGGATCAGGCTGTGTTGGATTTCTCATGGAGTCTACCATACTGCTAAGTGCTTCGACACGTGCTGTCAGTTGTTAATTGGATCATCCACATTTTTCTGCTCATGAATTTCTCTCACAGGTTCACTTTCTAGAAGGGTACAACTTGCAATGCTCTGCTTATTACGTGTTACAGGACCCAGCCTTCGGGCCCTCTCATTCTCATCGCTGGTGATTCTTGTTACATTTCTTAGTATTTCCTCATCTGCGACGTTGCGGTTGGAAAGCAGGGGTTTTAACTCCCTACGAATGTCTGTATATTTGTGCCCTAAACCCTGGTAGACCGTGTGAAGGTATACATCCTGAATGGTTTCTGTGCTGTATCTCACTTCAGTGTCCGCCTGTTTTGCAGCAAAGATGATTTTCTGTTTAAGACCCATTACTCGATACAAGAACTGTTGAGGCGTCTCATTCTCATTTTGTTTTGCACACATTAATTCCTGGAACAATTCTGTGCTATTTTTGTCTCCTAAATGCGACCGAAGAAACCCTTTGAGTTCCTCAACCGTAATGTCTTCTTTATTCATCAACATGTCCTTGAAACTGCCTGCTTTTATTATCCGTAGTGTCCCCCTGACTATGTCAGCATCACTGTAATTTTCTTTGATTCCATCTTCAATTTGTCTGCATACACTTGTGTATGTGATGTCAGATGTGTAATCACAAATTTGTCCTCCTTGTATCTTAAATTCGCGACGCTGGAGGTAGGAGAGGTCCCTGAGGGAGACAACCTTCTCTGTCAGTAACTGCATGGACCGTTCAGGGTTGTTGCTAAACTGTGCATTATCACTGCTGCGTGTTTGTTGTGATAGTCTGGTCAAAGGTTGTTGCAACGTCGAATTTTGTGTAGATGCTACACTAGACCCTTTGTCAGCAACAGCTGTAGACGATGTGGTAGGAGCAGTGTCATCATTCTGTTGATGAACAGGTGTAGACGTAGTTTGAACATGCTCAACAGAGTCAACGATGTCTCTCAAGTTCAACAGTTCAGCCATACCTCTATCCTCTGAGTCTAGTAAGTCTGCACTGTACATGAACGCATTAATGTATTCAAAGCAGCCTTCTTGGTCTCCAGCATCTAGTTCAGTAATGTTCCCGTCTGGTACCGTAACAATGCTCTGGGCGATCTGAAATAGTTCACCAGCGGACAAGCTGAGAAGTTTTTTTCTGATGTTCCACACCACGCTCTTCCGTACTTTATCCGCCATGATGACCCTTTTCACGATCCCTCACGTCACCGTCACCAGCCAGCCAGGACGCGCTTCTCACAACCGACTTTTCTGGATCACAGCCGCTGTATCCATACTCTGTTGGTCCCGAAGATCATAAGTATACGGACGAGCCCCCAAGAATCTGTTGCAGACCCCGTTCAGAGGGCCAGCAGACAGATGTAAATACCTGTAAAAACAGGAAAGAATCAGGAGACAGACAGATTGGCTGCTTGTTCCATAGTATCCTCGTGGTTATCTCTTTATTAAATGCATATTTTCCAAATGCTTTTAAAACAATAACATTTTCATTCTAAATGACCTATTAGCATGTCATCTTCATTTTCGCAAAACATCTAACTTTCCCTGTGGAAAGTTGTGAATCCGTCTCACAGACTATACATCCTATTATATACAGTGTGCAGCGTGCTACAGCTATTCCTTTTCCTTCTGCACATAAGGGATGATGTCATATCTGCCAAGACATAGAACAATTCCTTTCTAATAATAAATAATAATGCATCTAAGATTTCTGCATATTGAGTACATTTAAATGTACATAACTGACTCTGCATCAGGAAATACTGCTTTTACCATTATTCTTGCAAAGTAACTGGAGCTTTCACCCTCCTAGTGTTTACATTAAAGATATCTCTCTTATTGTCTCCCATCTGACTCTCTGCACAGTTAATACAGCTGTATATAACATGGATTCTTTATTTTAAGTGTTTGGGAGTTACTTCCTGCTTTAGGCTTACCTGTAAAAACAGGAAAGAATCAGGAGACAGACAGATTGGCTGCTTGTTCCATAGTATCCTCGTGGTTATGAGGGTAAGCAGGAACACATCACCAGTGCCACACCTATAATCTTCCCCCAATCCTTCCTGAACATAAGACCCTGTGCGTCATAATAACAGTCCCCTGCTGCTGCTGCAGAGAGCTGCATTCTCATAGTGACTTGTTATAGGCACCATATACCACATAGAAAACATAAACACATACCTTTCAATGTCACCACTATACATGACAATTACTTACTTTATACAATTGTGCACATATCTCGTATGTGTCACACAGGTCACCTAGGGCAGAAGAAAACCCGGCACCGGTTGGCGCGCGCATTTTTCTGGCCCCGCCTCAGCGAAGACACCCGCGAGTACTGCCGCACCTGCCCAGTTTGCCAAAAGACTGGGAAGGCAGGGGATCACCCAAAAGCACCCCTGCACCCCATGCCCATCATCCAGGAGCCCTTTAGCCGGGTGGCGGTCGACATCATTGGGCCGTTGCCACGGCCCAGTGCCACCGGTAAGAGGTACATACTTATCGTAGTGGATTATGCCACCCGGTACCCCGAGGCTGTGGCCTTGGCCAACATCCAGGCGGACACTGTAGCGGACGCTCTCCTACGGGTGTTCACGAGAGTGGGGTTTCCCCGGGAAATCCTATCCGACCAGGGTACCCAGTTCACCGCTGAGCTCACCCAGCAGCTCTGGCGTCTCTGCGGTGTTAAGGCGCTGCACAGCGCCCCGTATCACCCCCAGACCAATGGGCTGTGCGAGCGGTTTAATGGGACCCTGAAGCAGCTCATCCGGGCCTTTGTGCACGAAAGGAAGGATTGGGAGAAGTATCTTCCCCACCTCTTGTTCGCCTACCGGGAGGTTCCTCAGGAATCCACCGGATACTCCCCCTTCGAGCTGCTATATGGGCGCCAGGTGAGGGGGCCTCTGGATTTGGTTAGGGCTCAGTGGGAGGGGGAACAGGAGGAAGATGGGGTTCCTGTCTTGAGTTATGTCTTGAAGCTCCGGGAGCGCTTGGCAGAACTCGCGGGGTTCGTACGGGAGAACATGGAAACGGCCCAGGCTCAGCAGAAGACGTGGTACGACCGCGCTGCTTGCAGTTGCTCGTTCCTCGTGGGGCAGAAGGTTCTGGTGTTGAAGCCACAGCGGCAGAACAAGCTGCAGGCGGCCTGGCAAGGCCCCTACAGAGTGGTAACCCAACTGGGGGATACCACCTATGTGGTTGTTAGCTGCGCAGACACCAGAATCCAGCAGACGTTCCACGTCAACATGCTGAAGGCCTACCATGAACGCCCGGAGTCGGTGGACGCCATATGCGCGCCGGCTACCGAGGAGACGGAACCATTTCCTTTGGTAGAACTCCCCGGGATAGCCACGCAGCCTTCCGGGGTGGATCAGGTGCAGCTGGGGGAGGAGTTAGGGCCCGAAAAGCAGGCGCAGGCGCGGCAGTTGCTCCACAACTACCCGGGGGTTTTCTAGGCTCTCCCAGGATACACCGACCAGGCCGTCCATCAGGTGGACACGCCCGGTCAGAGACCCCTTAGGCAACCTGCATACCGGCTCCCGGAAGCGGTCCGCGAGTCTATGCGGGCCGAGATCCGGGAGATGTTGGAGCTGGGGGTCATTGAACCGTCGGCCAGTCCATGGGCGTCACCCGTGGTCCTGGTGCCCAAGAAAGACGGCACCACCAGGTTCTGCGTCGACTATCGGCGGATAAACGACTGTACCATTACGGACGCTTATCCCATGCCCCGAGTCGACGAGCTGCTAGATCAGATCGCCCGGGGTCATTTTCTGACCACGGTCGATCTGTGCAAGGGGTACTGGCAGATTCCCCTTGCCAAGGAGGCGACCCCGAAGTCGGCTTTCATCACCCCGTTCGGCTTGTACCAATTTCGGGTCTTGCCGTTCGGGATGAAGAACGCCCCTGCTACCTTCCAGCGGTTAATCGATCGCCTCCTCGATGGCCTCCAGGGGTTCGCTTGCGCATACCTGGATGACATAGCCATCTATAGCCAGACCTGGGAGGAACACCTGGACCATGTAGGGACCGTCTTGGGCCGGATCAGGGACGCCAACCTGACCCTGAAGCCCGAGAAATGCAAAGTGGGGATGGCCGAAGTACAGTATCTGGACCACCGGGTGAGGTGCGGGATACAACGGCCAGAGCCCGCCAAGATAGAGGCCATTCTAGACTGGCCCACCCCTGTGACCAAGACCCAGGTCCTCGCCTTCCTGGGCACCGCGGGGTACTACAGGAAGTTTGTACCCCATTACAGTGACCTGGCCAAACCCCTGACTGGCTTGAAGAAGAAATCCCTGCCCCGCCAAGTCCTGTGGTCCCCGGAGTGCGAACAGGCCTTCCAGCAACTGAAGGCCGCCCTGACCCACGCTCCCCTGCTAGCAGCTCCCAACTATAACAAACGTTTTGTTGTCCATACAGACGCGTCAATGTTCGGACTGGGAGCTGTCCTAAGTCAAGTGGGGGACGACGGGGGGATCATCCGGTGGCGTTCATCAGTCGGAAGCTGTTGCCACGGGAGGTGGGGTATGCTGCGGTGGAGAAGGAGTGCCTGGCCTTGGTCTGGGCCCTGCGGAAGCTCCAACCCTATGTCTACGGTCGGTCCTTCACCGTGATGACCGACCATAACCCCTTGGTGTGGCTCAACCGAGTGGCGGGAGAAAATGGTCGCCTGTTGCGGTGGAGCCTGGCTCTCCAACCCTTTAACTTTACCATTCAATACCGGCCCAGGTCGCAAAACGGTAATGCAGATGGGTTATCGCGGCAGTCGGCCCGGGAGCCAGGGGATTGGGGAGCCCCGACTACCCCGGTACGACCCGTTGGGGTCCAACTGGGTGCGTCGGACCTTGGGGAAAGGGAGGAGTGTCACGGAATGGCCCAGCACCCTCAGCCAGGGGCGCTCCATGGTGATGGGGGGTCACCTATAGACTGTTAGGGGCCGTTGCACCCACGGAGTTCGTTTATATTTTGATTAGATGTGGTTTATTTGTGTGTGGTGTAATAAAAGTGTCCCCATTTGTGTATTGTGAAACGTATGAAATTTCCTTTGTATGTGCCTTGCCCGTCGCCATTTTCCCAGCGCCTCGTGGATCCGGTCAGAATGATCGGATCGGAAAATGGCCGATTCGGACCATCCGGTCGAATCGCAAAATGGTCGATTCGGACCATCCGGTCCGAATCGGCAACTCCCCGATTCGTAACCGCCAATACGAATCGGGGCCCGGGTGCCTCCTGCCAGCGAGGGCCAATGGGAATTGTATGGGCGGGCAGGGATTCCCATTGTTCTGATACTGTGTTAAAGTTTATAAATGTATGTGATGTGGAAAAATAAAGCAGATTTACTAGTGCATTCAGCTTCGCCTGGTGACTTTTATTATCGGCCGTATTTACTGAGATCCCGCGCGGTCTCAGAGTGCGGCATCCAGCGAAGATCCGAAACGAAAACCCTGTGCCTGCGTCCCGCACCAGGACAGAGGTGTAGCGCAAGGTCATCGGACTTAGGAATAATCGACCGAGGTGCCGCGATCCGATCCGAAGGCGCGCCCATTTACCGCGCTTCGGTATATCGAGCGGCGAGTGAGATCCGAATTCCTCCGATTGATTCCCCGACGTAAAATCCGAATATTCCCCGACGTGAGATCCGAATATTCCCCGTTGTAAGATCCGAATATTCCCCGTTGTAAGATCCGAATATTCATCCGGGGAGGATCCGATCCCCGTATCCGTACGCCCGCACCGCAGACGCTCCCACCCATACAAGGTCAGTGAACCAGCTGCTCGAGACGCTGAGTGCCGTGTGGCTCAGTGGTCGGGCTGGTTCCACGTAGGGGTCCCCTCCACCGCCCGCTAACCCTTCCCCAGGGTCCCTCCAGGCCGCACGAGGCGCCGAGTGCCGTGCCACTCGGTAGTCGGGCCAGCGGTAAGCGCTGTGGGGCACGCAGATAAGAGCACACCCGCAGGCGGACAACACCCATTCCGTCATAGTCCCAGTGTAGGGGGGGGGGCGGCTGTCCACTCGCTGGGGCAACAGTCACAAACTAAGGCAGCGCTCACCCGGAAGGGGCAGGGGGAAGGGAAGAACACTCAACCTCGGGAGGAAGGGAGGCGTGTATCAGCAACCAGTCCGCATGAATGATAGTACTTCAAGAGTACTGTTTTGTGAAGGCGTGGTCTCTTGAGACAATAAATGTAGGGCAGTGCACTGACCCAATTGAGTAAACAGAATATTATAAAACCAAACCAGCATTAAACGAAATCATGAAATACAAAATAAGGCACATCAATGAAACCAAGAGAGGATCTCACCATCGCCACGTGCCAAAATGTTGTGTGTTCAGGGGATCGGGTACGGCTACAGGAAGCTGAAAGTTCAACTGCAAGGCAGTGTAGCGGTGTCCCACCTCTCCTGATCAGCAATTACCTATAACAGGCAGTGGTACAGCTTGTGGGAGACCCCACCTCCTATTCAGCAGAGTCCAGGGATACAATAGGGCAATACTTAGGCCCTCTTCAGAACCACTTAGCAGACAGTAGGCGTTGCCGGCATGGGCGGTGGATGCAAAGACACTCTTAGGGGAGGTGAGTAATGTAAAAAGTAATGGTTAACAAAGTGAGTGAGAAAAAGGTAAGTAAGGCTGGTGGATCAAACCAATAAGGAAATGCACCTCTGTCTAATATTATTATTATTATTATTATTATTATTATTATTATTCATTTATAAAGCGCCAGCATATTCCGCAGCGCTGTACAATAAGCACAGTATAGACAGGGTTACAATACATTGAACAACATTTGACAAACAGTACAGGAGGAGATGAGGGCCCTATTCCCGTAGGAACTCACAATCTGGGAGGTTTGGGGTTGGAAACAGGAGGAGAGGACTGTAAGGTGAGAGTGATTGATGGTTGCGTCAGTGAGTTGGGGGGTCGGCTTCCCTAAATAGGAATGTTTTAAGGGAGCGTTTGAAGGAAGAGAAGTTAGGGGAAAGTCTGACAGCACGAGGGAGAGCGTTCCAGAGAGTGGGGACTGCGCGTGAGAAATCCTGCAGTCTATCATGGGAAGAGGTGATGCGGGGAGAAGCTAGGCGCAGGTCACTGTTTGACCTTAGGGACCTTAATAACCAATACTATCCATCAGGCTAGCAACGACGGGGTGGGAAGGGCCCAACAGTTGTACATCCAGAGGGTCTGCAGGTAGCCCAAGAGCCAGCATCCGCAAGTCCCCACTCGCAGAGTTGTAAAATCCAGGATAATCTGAAGTAGCAACGGGGTCTGTGCATCTGCCATACAGGAGAAGCTTGCTGGAGGCAACATGAGACATGGATGTTCAAGAAAGATGGAAAAAAAAAAATCAGCCAACAGTTCCGGACCTTCTCGAAGCCTGGGAGCCGGCCCTCGGGGGCCTCTGAGGGAGTCCAGATGGAGGAGGACGTCCACAGGGCAAGGAATGCAGAGCCAGCGGGTCCGGCCAGTGTAGTTGGATGGGTTGGAGTTGTAAGTCATCCAAAAGCGGAGATATATCTGCCTCAGTAGCTACCAGGTACGGGCCAGTGGGAGTCGTCACAACCAGGCCAATAGGGATATTCCATCTGTAACGGATCTTTTGAGCCATCAGTTAACTGGTGAGGGGCTTCAAGGCCCTCTGATAGGCCAGAGTTGCAGGATTAGTTAGATTGCATATCTAACTCCAGGCTGTCGATGTAACAGGAACACATTGAGGTTCTTTCCTCGGCTCCGGGATCAGACCTGACCCGTCATGATCTCTGTCCATTCACAGCTCCAGAACAGCGCAAGGGACCCTAATGGTAGCCCTGGTATCGCAGAGACTTGATCAGAAGCCAAACGCCCACAACCATCAGCCAGACACTGGATGGAGCAGGAAAAGGAACCTGTTTTATTGTGCTTTAATATCTCTTATTAACGTAGATTCCGTGTGAACAAAACCAGGAGGACAAATAAAATACCAAACCTGTACACACACACACACACACGCACACGCACACGCATACACATACACACTCACATACATACACACACATACACACACATACACATACACATACACACGCATACACACGCATACACATACACACACACACATACACACACATACACACACATACACACGCATACACATACACACACATACACATACACACACATACACACACATACACATACACACACACTCAGCGCCAGCAGGTCTAGACTAGGTTTGACAAAACAGAAACAAACCAGGATGTGGCAAAACCAACGAATACACACTATAACAGAGCGACACGCAGGACCGACACATACAACAAACAGCCAACACTATCAAATCCAGACACAAGGTGAAAACGAGCATCGCTGCCACCCAGTAACCAGGCTGGGATCAGATAGTGAGCTCCTTGGACCATCAGGAGAGGAGCCCTGGTTGCCCGGGGAGGTCTGGCACAGCCTGGGCACGGATTGGAACATAATACTTTGTTGTAACTGTGGGAAAGGGCTGTGTTAGTGTGTGCCGGGGCTTCTGCCTCTGTGTGTGGTGAGTGAGAGGTGAAGCGGGGTCCTTCTGACGTCTTGTTTCTCTTTCGTTTCAGCTTTCTTTGGTCTTGATGGAGAGTTAAAGGAAACGATACTGAAAAGCAGAGCTTTTTATTGACCTGAAATACCCTGGCAGATCCTGCTGACGGCGCGTGACCTGTTACTTATACATTGTTTAAAAATATTTTAGGTGATTTTTCTCCCCTTTTCGCCGCGCGCTGCTCCTCCACTTCAGATCAGGGATTCCCAAACCTGGAAGACCCTGAAGACTTTCTACACACCTTGCTCAGTGTAGGAGCCGCACATTGCGCAGAGCTACGAGACAGCAGCCAAATCCTTAACCCAACAGCAATGACTCCTGGTCCCATGTGTGGTGGGTGAGCTTTGGTGGGTAGACCAGAAAAACCCGACCAGCAGTCATGTGCTGAGTTAACCCCTGATTGCCTGTGAGTCGCTTTCATTGTAATGGCGCATAGTCTCTGGGCAGGAGGCTGCCATTCACACAGCGCCAAGGGGCAAAGATTCTGTACTTAATGTGTGCGATGCTGTAAGTGACCGCACCAGCCAAGGTCTGCGTTATCAGCATACAGGCAGATACAGTAAATTGCTGCAGACAGTTACTAAAATGGTGAAATCTCCTGCTTACATGGGGTCTGCATTATCAGCATAAAGGCAGATGCAGTAAATGTGCTGCAGACAGATAATAAAATGGTGAGATCTCCTGCTTACATGGGGTCTGCATTATCAGCATACAGGCAGACACAGTAAATGTGCTGCAGACAGATAATAAAATGGTGAGATCTGCTTACACGTGGTCTGCATTATCAGCATACAGACAGATGCAGTAAATGTGCTGCCGGCAGATAATAAAATGTGAGATCTCCTGCTTACACAGGGTCTGCATTATCAGAATACAGGCAGATGCAGTAACTGTGCTGCAGACAGATAATAAAATGGTGAGATCTCCTGTTATGGGGGTTTGTAGTTATCAGAATGAGATTATTAGCAATGCAATACCTGTATGTGCTGCATAATGCCTGTGTGTGGAAATTACCGCAACACCACGTATCTGTATGTGCTGCATAATGCCTGTGTATGGCAAATACAGCGACACCTTGTATCTGTACGTGCCGCATAATGCCTGTGTGTGGCAATTACAGCAACACCTTGTATCTGTATGTGCTGCATAATGCCTGTGTATGGCAAATACAGCGACACCTTGTATCTGTATGTGCTGCATAATGCCTGTGTATGACAATTACAGTAACACCTTGTATCTGTATGTGCAGCATAATGCCTGTGTATGGTAATTACAGCAACACCTTGTATCTGTATGTGCTGCATAATGCCTGTGTATGGCAAATACAGCGACACCTTGTATCTGTATGTGCCGCATAATGCCTGTGTATGGCAATTACACCAACACCTTGTATCTGTATGTGCTGCATAATGCCTGTGTGTGGCAATTACAGCAACACCTTGTATCTGTATGTGCTGCATAATGCCTGTGTATGGCAATTACAGCGACACCTTGTATCTGTACTGTAAAAGGATTTACATTCATTATAACCCCCTCAATCTTATCCCTGTACAGCAGTGACTGACCCACTGCTCTCCCTGTATTCTGCCTAATCCCTGGCTGCCGGAATGCTGCAGTAAAGTTTGTTACAGTGAAGTTTGGGGCTGCTCTTTGCAGCTTCTGAATGGGACTGTTGTTCCTCTGCAGGGAGCACTCTAATCTTGTATTATAAGGTCTACACAGGGGGTTATTTATGCTGATTATTGCTTTTCATTGTTTTAAAAATCAAGTTTACTTGTATATGGCAGTGAATGGGTTAAGTTAACGTGTTCTTGTTTTTGACATGGTTTACGGGGTGTAGGTAGGTACATGAACAAAGCAGCCTTTCAGGGTAGACAATACATTATATATTTATTTTCTGTTAATCTGTATGTTTGTGTTGTTTTTAATATCTTGCATTGTATTACTTTGTATTTCTGTAACAACTGTAACATTTTAATGTTCTTGAACCCAGGACGTACTTGAAAATGAGAGAAATCTCAATGTATCCTTCCTGGTAAAATCCTTTATAGATAAATAAATAAATAAATACTTAATCTGTCGCTGTGCGTCGCGCCTATTGTATACCCCTCACCCACCACCCTGAGCAGCGGCAGCAGGTGTGCAACAAATAGCTCTCAGGTGCGGCGGGAATTACAATCAGGTCCAGAAATATTGGGACGTCGACACAATTGTAACATCTTTGGCTCTATACACCACCACAATGGAGTTGGAATGAAACAAACACAATGTGCTTTAACTGCAGACTGTCAGCTTAATTGAGGGTATGTACATCCAACTCAGGTGAACGGTGTAGGACTTACAGCAGTTTGCAGATGTGCCTCCCACTTGTTAAGGGACCAAAGGTAATGGGACAGAATAATAATCATAAATCAAACTTTCCCTTCTTAATACTTGGTTACAAATCCTTTGCATTCAATCACAGCCTGAAGTCTGGAACGCATAGACATCCAGACGCTGGGTTTCATCCCTGGTGATGCTCTGCCAGGCTCTACTGCAACTGTCTTCAGTTCCTGCTTGTTCTTGGGGCATTTTCCCTTCAGTTTTGTCTTCAGCAAGTGAAATGCAGCTCAATGGGATTCAGGTCAGGTGATTGACTTGGCCATTGCATAACATTCCACTTCTGTCCCTTCAAAAACTCTTTGGTTGCTTTTGCAGTATGCTTTGAGTCATTGTCCATCTGCACTGTGAAGCGCCGTCCAATGAGTTCTGCAGCATTTGGCTGAATGTGAGCAGATAATATTGCCCCAAACACTTCAGAATTCATCCTGCTGCTTTTGTCAGCGTCACATCATCAATAAATTAGGCTTGTGCACCGATTTTTTTTCAGTTCGATTCGATTCGATTTTTCGGATGTTTAAAACTTTTCGATTTGGCTCGTTTCGACCGATTTCTGTTTCGATTCGGTTCGGCTCGACTCGTTTTTCGTGTACATTTTTTTTCAGAATATCGACCATTTTTCGTATTTTCGTGTCCCTTTTTTTTCGTGTTTTTTAGCTCGTTTTTTGTATCAACTTTCGTGATTTCGGAATTTCGTTTTTCGAATTGTACATGTTTTCGGAATATCGACCATTTTTCGTATTTTCGTGTCACTTAGCTCGTTTTTTTTATCGACTTTTCGTATTTTCGAAAATTTTCGTTTTTTCGGAAAGTCTGTTCTCCTCGTTTCAAAGCAATAACTTTCGATTTGACACATTTCAAGTCCATTCGAAAATTCCGAAAATATTTCGTTTGGGCTCGGAAAACTTTTCGGATCTAAAAATTTTCGGAAAATCGGCCGCATCCGAAAACTTCCGCAACGGCCGCAACCCTAAAACTAACATCATCTCATAGAAACATAGAAACATAGAAAAATGTCGGCAGATAAGAAGCTTTCGGCCCATCTAGTCGCCCGAATTACATGGATACTTTACCTGGATTTATCTTTTGTTTAGGATAGCCTTATGTCTACAACAACCTCCAACAATCTCCAACCTTAACCATAAAGCGAACGCCAGCTCCAAGTTTAACCCTAAAACTAACGCCAGTTCCTGTTACTGTAATCACTGTAAATTAACAGGTAATTAGCTCCTCCGCATGGAAGCACATCCTAATCCAAGGCAGCCTGGGCTCCCACCCGGGAGACGCTATCTCACTGTGAAGTAATGTCTCCTCAAAGCATCTGTTATATTTCTGCTTCAGCAAGATCACATATTCACACTGTCCTAACCCCCCATTAAATCCCATACTCACCCCTCATCCCGCGCTGCAGTGGGTGGCGCTCTCCGCTGCTTATTCTGCTGGCAGCAAAAGAGACTGGAAACAAATGGGTCCCTCCGGTGTTGCGAGATCTCGTGAGAGAGAGCTCGTGAACACAACGTGACACGGTCCATGGAATCCTCTGGATACCTTAGCTGATACTCGCGGCGGTTCAGAGCTTCACTTCAAGTATCAGCTTGTGCTGCGCTTCCCTCCAGGGCCCCGCTCTAAGTATGAGTCTACCTTGGGAAACCATAAAGAACATCTATAGGTGCACATTTGTTTACTTACTATCTCCCTTTTTAGCGCAAGCTTTGGAATACACCCTGAATGTTTTTTGTTATTGTAACGTTGATACTGCATATTTATTATTATTATTGTAACGTTGATACTGCATATTTATCATTATTATTGTAACGGTGATACTGCATATTTATTATTATTATTGTAACGTTGATACTGCATATTTATTATTATTATTGTAACGTGATACTGCATATTTATCATTATTATTGTAACGGTGATACTGCATATTTATTATTATTATTGTAACGTTGATACTGCATATTTATCATTATTATTGTAACGGTGATACTGCATATTTATTATTATTATTGTAACGGTGATACTGCATATTTATTATTATTATTGTAACGGTGATACTGCATATTTATCATTATTATTGTAACGGTGATACTGCATATTTATTATTATTATTGTAACGTTGATACTGCATATTTATTATTATTATTGTAACGTTGATACTGCATATTTATCATTATTATTGTAACGGTGATACTGCATATTTATTATTATTATTGTAACGTTGATACTGCATATTTATTATTATTATTGTAACGTTGATACTGCATATTTATCATTATTATTGTAACGGTGATACTGCATATTTATCATTATTATTGTAACGGTGATACTGCATAATTTATCATTATTATTGAACGGTGATACTGCAATATTTATTATTATTATTGTAACGGTTACTGCATATTTATTATTATTATTGTAACGTTGATACTGCATATTTATCATTATTATTGTAACGGTGATACTGCATA
>RXON01003559.1:0-75296 GCA_009667805.1 Leptobrachium leishanense
CACACACGCCGCCATGCGGCCGCAGCGCACTCTGTACGTCAGTAGCAGCGGTTTCACGTTCTGAGAAAAATGCGTTCATTTGCTGGTTGCGGTGTCGGCGCACTTTCGTACGCACGTACTGCGTATATTGGCCGTCATGCCGTATGGCTGCTACTGCCGCCGTGATTTAGTGCGCCTGCACGCGCGTTCGACTGCCCCACTCTGACCCTAGCCTTAATTATACTGCAGAGAGAGGCACTTCTCAGCAGTGTGTGGATTCATATGCTGCATTAATTATACTGCAGAGAGGTGCTTCCCAGCAGTGTGTGGATTCATATGCTGCATTAATTATACTGCAGAGGCGCTTCCCAACAGGTGTGCAGAGATTTGTCGATTCATATGCTGCATTAATTATACTGCAGAGAGGCGCTTCCCAACAGTGTGTGGATTCATATGCTGCATTAATTATACTGCAGAGAGACGCTTCCCAGCAGTGTGTGGATTCATATGCTGCATTAATTATACTGCAGAGAGGCGCTTCCCCGCAGTGTGTGGATTCATATGCTGCATTAATTATACCGCAGAGAGGCGCTTCCCACCAGCAGTGTGCGGATTCATATGATGCATTAATTATACCGCAGAGAGGCACTTCCCAGCAGTGTGTGGATTCATATGCTGCATTAATTTTACCACGCAGAGAGGCGCTTCCCCACAGTGTGTGGATTCATATGCTGCATTAATTATACTGCAGAGAGGCGCTTCCCAGCAGTGTGTGGATTCATATGCTGCATTAATTATACCACAGAGAGGCGCTTCCCAGCAGTGTGTGGATTCATATGCTGCATTAATTATACTGCTGAGAGGAGCTTCCCAGCAGAGTGTGGATTCATATGCTGCATTAATTATACTGCAGAGAGGCGCTTCTTCCCAGCAGTGTGTTTATTCATATGCTGCATTAATTATACTGCAGAGAGGCGCTTCCCAGCAGTGTGTGGATTCATATGCTGCATTAATTATACTGCAGAGAGGCACTTCCCAGCAGTGTGTGGATTCATATGGTACATTAATTATACTGTGCAGAGAGGCGCTTCCCAGCAGTGTGTGGATTCATATGCTGCATTAATTATACTAAAGAGAGGCGCTTCTTCCCAGCAGTGTGTGGATTCATATGCTGCATTAATTATACTGCAGAGAGGCGCTTCCCAGCAGTGTGTGGATTCATATGCTGCATTAATTATACTGCAGAGAGGTGCTTCCCAGCAGTGTGTGGATTCATATGCTGCATTAATTATACTGCAGAGAGGCGCTTCCCAGCAGTGTGTGGATTCATATGCTGCATTAATTATACCGCAGAGAGGCGCTTCTTCCCAGTAGTGTGTGGATTCATATGCTGCATTAATTATACTGCAGAGAGAGGCACTTCTCAGCAGTGTGTGGATTCATATGCTGCATTAATTATACTGCAGAGAGGTGCTTCCCAGCAGTGTGTGGATTCATATGCTGCATTAATTATACTGCAGAGAGGCGCTTCCCAGCAGTGTGGATTCATATGCTGCATTAATTATACCGCAGAGAGGTGCTTCCCAGCAGTGTGTGGATTCATATGTTGGATTAATTATACTGCAGAGAGAGGCGCTTCACAGCAGTGTGTGGATTCATATGCTGCATTAATTATACTGCAGAGAGGCGCTTCCCAGCAGTGTGTGGATTCATATGCTGTATTTATTATACTGCAGAGAGGCGCTTCCCAGCAGTGTGTGGATTCATATGCTGTATTTATTATACTGCAGAGAGGTGCTTCCCAGCAGTGTGTGGATTCATATGTTGGATTAATTATACTGCAGAGAGAGGCGCTTCCCAGCAGTGTGTGGATTCATATGCTGCATTAATTATACTGCAGAGAGGCGCTTCCCAGCAGTGTGTGGATTCATATGCTGCATTAATTATACTGCAGAGAGGTGCTTCCCAGCAGTGTGTGGATTCATATGCTGCATTAATTATACTGCAGAGAGGCGCTTCCCAGCAGTGTGTGGATTCATATGCTGCATTAATTATACTGCACAGAGGCGCTTCCCAGCAGTGTGTGGATTCATATGCTGCATTAAAATTATTTTTGGATCTTTTGGTTCTGTTTTAGATCATTTCATTGTGGGGGTTTTTTTCATTTCAGATAATTTCTTAATTTGGTTCCTTTTTTTTTGTTTTAAATCATTTTGTTCTGTTTTTGGTTCCGTGTTTTTAGTTTCAGATCATTTTTTTACAAAATGTATGCGTTTATCATTTTGTTCAGTTTTTTCCAGCATTTCGTATCATTTTCAATCCTTTTCTTTTTTTTCGGGTCCATACCTAAATGATTCCGTTTGTGTTGAAACATTGATTCGGATTTCGGAATTTCAGACGGCCGATATTACATTTTGGGAATGCTCCCGAAAATACGAAAATGGTGAATTTTGTACGAAATTCAATTCGGAACGAAACGATACAGATAGATAGATATCAGCTGATGTTACTGTGTCGTTATGCTGAGCGAGATGTATAAAGTTTCTAGATGCAATAATCATAGAACTCTCAATGAAAACTAGATGTCTCTCCCATCTTTTTCTCCTCGTGTCTTTCCTCCCTCTGCTCTCCTACGTTAATGTTGTGTATAATGGGTTTTATGCTTTTCTTATGACACATCCCAGCTCTATATCCAGTCTGCCAGGCCTTCTCAGGAGGGGTCGGTGCCAATTCCTTACGGTTACGCCGAGCTCTGCCGGCAATTAATCACTTGCTATTGTGCTGCTGGAATCAATCAGGAGGAGCGGAGCGTCTTCCAAATCCAGGGAAATCACCGCCGTCACTTAGTGTCTTAAAAGCTTAAAGCAATATTTCAGTTTTATGAAGCCGCACTTTCCATTTGTTGTGTCTGGGTGATACGGACGCCACGCCGGCCCCCGGTTCTGATTGGGAAAGTCTCTGTTTCAAGGCAGAAGCTGATAAACCTGAGAAGCCTATTTGGTTTCTGTGAGCCGCTATCTACACTCAGGGACGTTGTTATAAAGAGGTGGCTGCTTGTTGTGTGAAGTGGGTGGTTTGCCCAGTGTTTCAACCAAATTTGTCTGAGAATGAGGATTGGCGCTACGATGGCAAGCATTCTTCTCAATCCTTACATAGTTACACATAGGCTGAAAAAAGACATGCGTCCATCAGGTTCAGACTTTCACACATCACCTACTGCTGTTGATCCAATTGCTGTGCTTGCCACAACATGGACTTAACAGTTTGTGACAGACTCAGCCATCAGTGGTGCAGTTGGAGGAACTATTGACTATGGACCAAGGAGCTACCTAGGGTTTGCCAATTGGATTGCCCAGGGAATCCAGGATTTATGTTGAACTGTGTCTGTGTATTACTCCCTTATGTATTTATTATAGTGTCATGTCGTATCTATAGTGTACATCACCTGTTTTACTATCCTCTCTCTGTATAGCGTGCATTCCCACTGTATTACTATCCTCTCTCTTTAATAGTGTACACCCTGTAAGTAGTTGATTCCTTTGTTTTCACATGCTCTGCGCCCATCCCGCCTTCTTCCTAGGAATTAGCAGGCAGTTTAAAATAAAGGTTGCCTGTGTAAACGATCCGTTGTTTTGAATGTCCCTTCCCGTTAGACATGTGCATTCGTTTTAGTACTAAAACGATTTAGTCAGAATTTTGGGATAATTTAGTTTTAGTATGACTTAAGAGAAACGAAACTGCTCAGTACAAAAAACGAAAGAAACTAAAATAAAATGCACTACATTTTAGTTTCAGTCCTTTTTATGATATTACATTGATGAGTGAAGGAGACTGTCACGGAATGGCCCAGCACCCTCAGCCAGGGGCGGGTCGGTGACACTGATTTGGCCATGAACACTTAGGTGCGGTGGCACGCACAGAGTTTTGCAGTACTTTTTTTATTAGACGTGGTTATGTGTGGTGTAATACAGTGTTCCCCGTTGATTGTGAAATGTGTTCCCTTTGTCTGCCTTGCCCGCCGCCATTTTCCGATTGCCTCGTGGTTGCGATCAGATTATTCGAATCGGAAAATGGCCGATTCGAACCATCCGGTTCGAATCGTGAAATGGCCGATTCGGACCATCCGGTCCGAATCGGCGACTCCCCGAACTGTAACGGCCAATGGGTCCTGTGAGGGCGGGCAGGGATTCCCATTGTATTCATAATTTGTGTGAAGTTGATAAATGCCTGAGCTGTGAATAATAAACCCAGATTTAGCAGTGCATCCAGCCTCGTCTGATGTCTTGATTTCTCCGCCGTGCTTCATCGTCTGAGTATTCCCCGCAGTCTCAGGGTACGGTGTTCAACCAGATCCGAACCGAACCGAGCGCTCTGTGCCTGCATCTCGCATCAGGACAGAGGCGCAGCGTATGGTGTTCGGTTCCCAGACGATTAGCCCGAGATCCGATCCGAAGGGCGCGGCCGTGTACCGCGCTTCGGTATTGCAAGAGACCGCGGTAAGATCCGAAGACTCTGCCGATCCCGCAAGATCCGAAGCTGCATTCACCTACGATCCGAAAGTCCTCCGCAATCAGATCCGAATATTCCGCCGGAAGAGATCCGATCCCCGAAATCGGCCGGCCGGCCGCAGTCGTACTCCACACCCACAAGGTCAGTGAACCAGCTGCTCGGGACGCTGAGTACCGTATGGCTCACTGGTCGGGCTGGTTCTAGGCAGGGGTCCCCTCCACCGCCCGCTAACCCTTCCCCAGGGTCACGCCAGGCCGCACGAGACACCGAGTGCCGCGTCACTCGGTAGTCGGGCCAGCGGTAAGCGCCGGGGCCACGCAGATAGAGCACACCCGCAGGCGGACAACATCCCATTCCGTCATACTGGTGGCAGCGGTGGGATCGCTCTCTGCAGGCCCCTAGGAGACCTACGCCATGGTGGTGTACACCCACTACAACCGGGACACCCTGCGTGGGATGTTGGAGAACCGGGGAGGAACGCCGGGTAATAAGAACCGGAAAACTCTGATTAAGGAGCTGACCAGGATGGATCAGAACAGGGCGACGACACCCGTCCCCAGCCCTGTCCACGCAGAGGTGGAGGAAGATGCTTGCCTCAGAGAGGTGCGGCGTCGGATTGCCCTGCTCGGAGATGCCCCAGCGGCGGCGGACAGATACGAAGTGATTCGGGAGGTTTACCGGGAAGTCGAGCGAGAAAAGGACCGCCAGCACGAGCTGCGGTTGGCAGAGCTCCGCGGAGCAGAGCCTGAATATTTTAACCCCGAACCCTACCCCATGGAACCCTGGGTCGAGGCTTACAGCTCGACTGGAGCTTCACCCTGGGAATCTGCAAACCCCAGTGATTACCCTTTCGGGACTGACAGCTCGCCTGGAGCCTGTATTGGGGACATCACACATCCCAACGACCCTCGGATGGAGACTTACAGCTCGCCTGGCGCTGCATCTGAGGACGCCACATTCCCCGTCGAGGAGCGGTGCCCCTGTGCCGGCACCTTCGCTGACATAGAGGTTGCGTTTTCAAGAAGGCTGCAGGAGGGCCTGGATCGGGACCAGGGGTCCACAGAGGAACTCTGGTACGAGGCCCTGAACCATGAGAGGGACTGCCATGGTGTGTACGTTCCCTCCAACGCTGTCGTTCACCGGATGCAGTACGATGTGCGAGCAGCGTTCCTGCAAGGTCGGGCCCCGGAGGAGTGGGAGGCCGAGCTCCGGAGTCTGGTGCAACAGGAGATCGCACTGGACGCCGCGTACCGCGCGCTCCGGTGGCTAACCGCCCCCCCGACAACGCGCACTATTGATGGCACCTCCACCGCAGGGCCCCGCTACGGAGGCACGGGGCTGCTCTACGAGAGCATGGCCGCAGACCCCGGATTCGGAGAGGAGACCGAAGAGCGATTGGAGGAGATTCTGGAGCGACGGGAACTGGAGCTCCCGTCCGACATCAGGGACTCGGTGTTCGAGGAACTGGAGTCCCTAGCAGAGCGAGAGTGGGAGCTCGAGGTGGCCTACCGAAGATTGTTGGACGGCGCTCCGCAGTCGAGCCTGAGTTCCCCGTGCTGGGACGGGTCGGCGGAAGAAGTCGACAGCCCCCAGGTCTGGGACTTATGGGAGGCCAAGGTGGCCCCAGGGGTACCCGTTGGGGGCCCAGCAGAGGAAGTTATCCCCTTCACCCCGCCAGCGGACAGGGTGGCCGAGGCCACGGGTCCAGCGGGGGAGCTGGCAATGGGGCAGAGCGTCGCTGGCCTCTGTCCACTCCCCGACGCCAAGAGAGTTGTCCTCCAACCAGCGGAAGAGCTGGCCACGGGGCAGAGTGCCGCTGGCCTCTGCCCACTACCCACGGTCTGCCAGGAGGAGCAGACGGATGGTTCCCCCGGGCTGGGCTGTGAGCAGCCACTGATTGCCCCGGGGGGTGAAGAAACCATTCCCCTGCAAGGTGATCGTCACCCAGCGGAAAGGGTTCTCTCCTTCACCTCGCACGCGGACAGGGTGGCCGAGGCCACGGGTCCAGCAGAGGAGCTGGCAGCGGGGCAGAGCGCTGCTGGCCTCTGCCCACTCCCAGTCACAGAAGGAGCTGTTCTACAACCAGCAGAAGAGCTGGCTACGGGGCAGAGCGCCACTGGCCTCTGCCCACTGCCCACGGTTGGCCAGGAGGAGCGGACGGATGGTTCTCCCGGGCGGGGCTGTGAGCAGCCTATGACAGAATGGGATGTTGTTCCGCCTGCGGGTGTGCTCTATCTGCGTGGCCCCGTCGCTTACCGCTGGCCCGACTACCGAGTGACGCGCACTCGGCGTCTCGTGCGGCCTGGCGTGACCCTGGAGAAGTGTTAGCGGGCGGTGGAGGGGACCCCTGCCTAGAACCAGCCCGACCACTGAGCCATACGGTACTCAGCGTCCCGAGCAGCTGGTTCACTGACCTTGTGGGTGTGGAGTGCGTCTGCGGGCGGCCGGCCGATTACGGAGATCGGATCTTTTCCAGGAATATTCGGATCGGTTTGCGGAGGACTTTTCGGATCTTTAAGGGATGCGGCTTCGGATCTGGCGGGATCGGCAAAGTATTCGGATCTTACCGCGCTCTCTTCCGATACCGAAGCGCGGTACACGGCCGCGCCCTTCGGATCGGATCTCGGGCTGATCGCTCTGGGAACCGAACACCATCCGCTGCGCCTCTGTCCTGATGCGAGATGCAGGCACAGAGCGCTCGGTTCGGTTCGGATCTGAGTGGACACCGTACCCTGAGACTGCGGGGAATACTCGGACGATGAAGTACGGCGGAGAAATAAACACATCAGACGAGGCTGGATGCACTGCTAAATCTGGCTTTATTATTCACAGCTCAAGCATTTATCAACTTTACACGAATTACAATACAATGGGAATCCCTGCCCGCCCTCACAGGACCCATTGGCCGTTGCAGTTCGGGGAGTCGCCGATTCGGACCGGATGGTCCGAATCGGCCATTTTCCGATTCGAATAATCTGATTGCAACCACGAGGCAATCGGAAAATGGCGGCGGGCAAGGCAGACAAAGGGAACACATTTCACAATCAACGGGGAACACTGTATTACACCACACATAACCACATCTAATAAAAAGTACTGCAAAACCCTGTGCGTGCCACCGCACCTAAGTGTTCAGGGCAAAATCAATGCCCGGGTGCACCGCCTCTGGCTGAGGGTGCTGGGCCATTCCGTGACACAGCCATTGGTGGTCCCGGGGGGTGAAGAAACCGTCCTCTTGCAAGGGGATCCCCACTCGGCAGAAAAGATTACCCCTTCCACCCCGCAAGTGGACAGGGTGGCCGAGGCCACGGGTCCAGCGGAGGAGCTGGCAACGGGGCCGAGTGCCGCTGGCCTCTGCCCACTGCCCACAGTCTGCCAGGTGGAGCAGACAGATGGTCCCCCCGGGCTGGGCTGTGCGCAGCCGTGGATTGCCCCGGGGGGGGGAAGAAACCATCCTCCCGCAAGGAGATCTCCACTCAGCGGAAGAGCTGACAACGGGGCAGGGCGAGGATGACCCCGTGCGACTGCCGTTGCAGCTATTTATTCCCCTCTTCGGCTGCCAGGAAGAGCAGCCGGGTTTGACCCCATTTGTCCCCTCGGTTGCCGTTTCCGTACCTGCCTCTCCAGCAGAAGAGCTGGCAACGGGGCAGAGCGCCACTGGCCTCTGCCCATCTTTGCAACCCTTTGGCTCGGAGGCCTCCCGCAGCCACGGTTCTTTCCAGCGGCTGACCTGGGCACCCGGGGCGTGTGCATTTAGCACCCATTTTCCCCGGGTGAGCGATAACCCTGGAGGGGACACAGGAGGTACTCCTCCCCAGACATATGCCCTTTCGCCCAGCCGGGGCAACCCTATGGACGTGGGGCCCCGACCAAGCTGGCACGGTCGCAAGGCCAAATGGAGAAGCCTGGTGGCCCGGCCTCCCCAGACGGACTACGGGCCTGGGAGCACCGACTTCCCCGGTATGACCCGGTGGGGTCAGACCAGGTGCGTCGAACTGTGGGAAGGGGGAGGAGTGTCACGGAATGGCCCAGCACCCTCAGCCAGGGGCGGGTCGGTGACACTGATTTGGCCATGAACACTTAGGTGCGGTGGCACGCACAGAGTTTTGCAGTACTTTTTATTAGATGTGGTTATGTGTGGTGTAATACAGTGTTCCCCGTTGATTGTGAAATGTGTTCCCTTTGTCTGCCTTGCCCGCCGCCATTTTCCGATTGCCTCGTGGTTGCGATCAGATTATTCGAATCGGAAAATGGCCGATTCGAACCATCCGGTTCGAATCGTGAAATGGCCGATTCGGACCATCCGGTCCGAATCGGCGACTCCCCGAACTGTAACGGCCAATGGGTCCTGTGAGGGCGGGCAGGGATTCCCATTGTATTCATAATTTGTGTGAAGTTGATAAATGGCTGAGCTGGGAATAATAAAGCCAGATTTAGCAGTGCATCCAGCCTCGACTGATGTCTTTATTTCTCCGCCGTGCTTCATCGTCTGAGTATTCCCCGCAGTCTCAGGGTACGGTGTTCAACCAGATCCGAACCGAACCGAGCGCTCTGTGCCTGCATCTCGCATCAGGACAGAGGCGCAGCGTATGGTGTTCGGTTCCCAGACGATTAGCCCGAGATCCGATCCGAAGGGCGTGGCCGTGTACCGCGCTTCGGTATTGCAAGAGACCGCGGTAAGATCCGAAGACTCTGCCGATCCCGCAAGATCCGAAGCTGCATTCACCTACGATCCGAAAGTCCTCCGCAATCAGATCCGAATATTCCGCCGGAAGAGATCCGATCCCCGAAATCGGCCGGCCGGCCGCAGTCGTACTCCACACCCACAAGGTCAGTGAACCAGCTGCTCGGGACGCTGAGTACCGTATGGCTCAGTGGTCGGGCTGGTTCTAGGCAGGGGTCCCCTCCACCGCCCGCTAACCCTTCCCCAGGGTCACGCCAGGCCGCACGAGACGCCGAGTGCCGCATCACTCGGTAGTCGGGCCAGCGGTAAGCGCCGGGGCCACGCAGATAGAGCACACCCGCAGGCGGACAACATCCCATTCCGTCATAGAGACCAGCAATGAAGAGCGCAACATCGCAACATCCGAAGATCTGCACCCTCCACATGCCAATGCAGTAGGATGTTCTATACAGAGAGGGGCATTAATTAATGCAGGAGGATGCTCTATATATTATACAGAGAGGGGTATTAATGCAGGAGGATGTTATATACATTATACAGACAAAGGTATAAATTGAGGAGGATGTTCTATATAGAGAGGGGCGTTAATTAATTCAGGAGGATGTTCTATATATTATACAGAGAGGGGTATTAATTAATGCAGGTGGATGTTGTATACATTATACAGAGAGGGGTATTAATTAATGCAGGAGGATGTTCTAAACATTATACAGAGAGGATCCTTTTTTTTCAGCCCTTTAAATCCAGTGGCTGTGAGCGTTGAGATCGGCTGCTTGTTACATTATCTCTCAGTACAATGTATCAGGCTCAGTTGTTACAGTAACTGACTGTAACAGTGCTCAGAGTTTCAGTAAAACAAGGAAATAATATTGTTCTAACCTCTTATATATAAAAATATTATTTACTAGTTTTACTGAAACTGAGCGCTGTGATGAGCAGCAGTCAGTTACTGTAACAGCTTGGCCTGACACGGGGCAGCATTACAATGTTGGTGCTAACTTAACCAGAGCTGTTGTAAACTGAAAACCTCCATAGGCTATAATGGCTCTGGGTAGTTTACAACAGCTCTGGTTATGTTAGCACCAACTATGTAATATGGCCCACATTGTGCTGAGAGTGAGAGATACTGTAACAAGCAGCGATCTCAGCCCTCTGAGGAGCCACTACAATAGTAATTGTATCCATTGGTTTTCGGATGAATGAAATTAGTTTTCATACTAAAGAACTGAAAACGAATTTCTTTAGTAACTAAATAAATTGCATTTTAGGACTAATCCATTAGTTCAAAACGAAATTTTGGGCTGTGCACATGTCTACTTCCCGTTGTCCTGTCACTGGATCTGTTGATAGTATTTATGATTTATTCATGAATGGGGGATTATTTCCCTTAATGCATAGAGCTGTATGTTTTAAAATAAACAGCCAGTCTTGTTTTTCATTCTAAAACACTGGTCGTGCCTGGTGATTTTAGGAAGGTTTTGGACTGAGAATCCTGTATGTCGGGGTCCAGCTTGGAGAAAGCTAGAGTTTGACAGAGGCACACAGTCGGTGTGCCAGGTGGTCTGTCACAGGAACGATGGGTGTTTTCTCAGCAGTAGCAGTTTTGGCATGCGACAGAGCTTCAGTAGGTACTTCAGACTTTTCAGGCTCAACCTCACGGGTTATTAAGGAAGCTAGGTTAGGGGCGATGGCAGCACTGATAAAAGGATCCGGAGAACCTTGAAGGAAGTGGGAATTTGGCACCCTGGGATCATGCTCATCCTCCAGATCAATGAGACAGGAGTGAGCTTTCAGATCTTGGGGTTCTGGTGTCGCAGATGATCCACAAACAAAGGCTGGAATGGAGATAGCGATGCCAATGCAGGCTGTCCTCTGGCCCTGTGGTCATCAGGCATGCTCAGTAAAATGAGGCCTGCATTTGGAAGCGGAGTGGCACAGGTAAGTAGCCTGAATATTATAGGGCATACCTTCATCGCTTAACTCGAAGTTCGGATTATACTCATCAACACAGGAGGAGTCATTGAGTGGTAGATAGTCCTCTGACGGAACATAGTGGAGAACAGCGGTGTATTGAGCCACTCCAGTAGAGGAAGAGGTGGTAGCAGCACCAATATGCCTGACGTGTTGATCTGGGGGTCCCCAAGATCGTTGTGCAGTCTGTGGTTGCCGCTCATCATCAGAATCCAGTGAGTCTCAGCCCTCTGACCAGGAGTCATGCCAGCTGGGAGTGATGGAGTAGATGTCATAGCTTTGATGGACTCCTTGGATTGTAATTCAGCTTCCCTGGTTCTCAGCGTTATTCCAGGTCTTCAGCACGAACTAATGTCCCATTGGATGAGCATACAAATTCAAAGGTTAGAGGTCTTTTCCCCCTGAAGCCTTGGGAAACTGTGGATCTGGTATGAGCAGGGGCTGGTAAGGAAAGGAACAGTAGGAGTTTTCTTCCTTGGTGTTGGTTCCGGGGCGCTAGCAGCACTACCCATGAAATGCTGCCTGGGAAAGTTGGGCTTCATACCTGGAGTCTGGATACACATAATCTCCATAGGCTGGTCTGACTCCACAGGTATGGTTGGATCACAGTCCATAGTATATACAGGTTCTGGGTCTCTTGGTATGGGGATCTCAGTCTCCATAGGAGTGGCGGATTCATCCTCCTCTTCTGAACCGGTCTCTAGAGATGCCATTTCCCTCGACTTAGTGGACCTGGTTCTTCTTGAGGTAGGTCTGGACACGAGGGGCTCGCTTACTGACAGCAGCAGGGGTAGACACTGGAGCTGTCCTGGGCACACGAGGTCTGCTGGAAGCTGGCTTTGCCTCAGGAGCTTGTTTAGAAATAACAGTAGGAGTTTGCTTGGGGGTAGCAGTGAGCTCAGTCACTGGAGCTCTCTTAGACATCAGGGGGCTCCTGGAAGCATGCTTTTGCAATTTGCACAGGAGCTTGCATGGGGACTGCAGTAGGCTTGGCCACGGGAGCTTCCTTTTTGGGGGGCCTCACGGGACAATTTGAGAGCCAGTGGTCTGATCCTGAACAATACATACAGAGGTTGTGGGTCGGCCTCCAGGCACGTTCCTCAGGAGTCAGCGGGCCTTTCTTCACAGTGGGAACACGCAGTTTAGGAGCGGAACTACTCAGAGAGTCTATTAGGTTCCATACATCCTCCAGCAACACCAACAGCTGGTACTTAAAGTCATTCAGGTCTGGTAGGATCGCTGCGGGCTCAATAGTGTCAGGCTTGAGCATTCAGTCATGTATAGCACCACTGGGTGACAGGGATGGCACTGCAAGGGTACTGGTGTGTTTGTATGAGCCCAGTATGCAGCAATCTTAGGGGCTGAATATTCACCTGAGGGAACAGGGTGGCTAGACAGACAGCACCTTGCAGTAATAAGTGTGGTGCCAAAGGGAGAGGCAATAATCATAGTCAAGGGGTGATACGGGGTTCAAGGGCTGGCAGAGAGGAGTCAGTGGGCAAAGCAGGAGGTCAGGTACACAGTAGGAGCAATCCGGTACAGGTCTATGCAGGGAAAGGAACTAGGCGACAATGCTGAAGAGTTGAAGGTAAGAGTGGACCTTTATTGAGCACAGGGGTGTGGCGTGTGTTCTGTGTGTAGCGCTCACTCCCGGAGGAGCCGCTGAAAATGAACCACGGGTCAGTCTCCCCGCACTAGGGAATAAATATACTCCAACACAGTTGTGAGTTTTTATCATTTAAATAGTTTACTAAAATCTTGAGCAGATGTTGAAACACGGTATTCACAAGAGTTATTACAATATTTTCGTATTCCGATAAAACGCGCAGCGGAAAAGAAACGAAACACGAGGCTTCGTATTTCGGAAAATAAAATATTCGCGACCGAACATAAAAGAATGCAATTTCCCGATAGTTCAGAAAAAGGGACACGTAGCGAAACCCCCAAACATACAATCCCTTTCGTATTACGGCAAACGCGCAGCGGAAAAGAGAAAAATGTATTCGGAACGTATCTTTGTCCTTAACCCCCGTTCCGATTCGTAAAAGGAAATGAGTCCTGTACAAGTTAAGTTCCAGAATGTGAGAAGCGTATCCGTGTGTGTGTGTGTGTGTGTGTGGTACCCGGGTACTGTTCAACTGGCCAGTGAATTTATTAAGGGAAGATCTTCGACTAGTCAGTTGGGGCCCTGTAAACTTTAAAGAGAAACAGCAGAGCGTCCTTTAATCATACAACAGCCTTGGAGGCCTCTCACCCATCCGATGACTGCTTTAGGCTCCGCTGACCAGGACGTCTCTCCACCCGATTTTGACTGGGGATACTAGCGGCCCGATCCGTTGTCTGACTCCATACAGCTTATCCAGCTCACCGCCTGCTCTCCGTTCGATTCCTCCGGTCTGCAGCAACGCCTGGATTCCGGCGGGTCTTCTTCTCCTCAGCTGGGGTGATCCTCTCTGCAATAACAGGTCTCTCTTGGTCTTTACTTGGCTCTCTCTGGGTCTCTGGCATAGGCCCTCTCGTGATCTCACACAATGCGTCTCCTCTCTTCCCTTCCCTGGTGCGCTCTGGAACCTTCTCCACGAGGCAGAGGATGTAAGGGTCCAGTCCCCACCCACTTCCTGTCTTCTTTGCAAAGCATGCCGGGCATTGTAGTCCCAATGTCCAGTATCTCTGATCGCGATAGTCTCCATCTTGTGGCCAAAAATAGGTACTGCCACAGCAAGATTTTTAGCACAGCGCTACACTCTCCCCCTCCTAGAACTCTTGGGTCTCTCCAAGGAGGTACAACAGTTACATTACGTTCCACAATATTTGAATACAATTTACATAACATGTACATGTTCAGCAGCATACATACAGTGGGTTAAGAACACTTCCTCAAGTTGACTCATATTTTGGGCCACCTCAGCTAGCATAGCAGACACTTCGGGCAACCTCCGCACCGTGGTGATGGCCTCTTCAGTGCTATGTCCTGGTGAGTCGTAGGTGAGTCGTTGGGGCGGTCGAACAGAGCGTTTTGGTTCTGGCTCAATCAGTTCCTCTTCAGGTGGAAGTACTATAGACGTTGGCTCAGTCCTTCTCTCTATTACTGGAGCAGACGTTTCTTCAGAGTATGATCCTTCCAGCGAAGGCATAGAACTATAATCACCTGAGTAAGCTTCCGGAACTACCGAGATCCCCACATCCTCAGGGACTTCCAACTGAAATTCAAGAGGCTCAGGGATATCAACAGTCTCAGGGACTTCCAACAAAAATTCAGGAGCTTCAGGCCTCAAATTACTCTCCCATCGTTCAGGAACTGAGGTAATCTCTTCAGGCTCCGGTGAACGTATCCAGTCCAGACAGAAACTTTCTTCTTCACTGTCCCTTTCGCTCTCTTCGACAGCCCGGGTCTGTTGAGACCGAGTAACAGGAGGCAAACATGGAACAGGCAGATTTGGCAGAGGCGGTTCGTCCCCAACTGGCATTCTCACAGCCTCTCTCAAGGGTAACAAATGATTCCGGTGCGAGGTTCTTGAGAGGCCCAGCCTTTCCATCCGGGTGAATCTGATACACTGGTAGACCTGGTAACTGTTTGCAGACAATGTAAACCTGGGAACTCCACCTATCCGCCAACTTGTGTCTCGCAGCAGCACCCAAGTTCTTCAATAGAACCCTATCACCGGGTTGTAGATCTTGTATTCGAACTTTCAGGTCATAGTTCCTTTTGTTTCTTTGCTCCCTGTTTCCCGAGGTCAACCGGGCCTGTTCAAATGCAGAAGCCAAATTCTTTCGAAGTCTATCCACGTAGTTTCTATGAGAAGCTACTGACGTCTGGTCTAGAGACAACCCAAATGCCAAATCAACCGGCAGTCGAGCCTCTCTTCCAAACATAAGACGGTACGGCGAGTATCCAGTTGCATCACTCTCCGTACTGTTATATGCATGCACCAGAGTAGCTATGTGTCGACTCCAACTCTGCTTCTCCACATTCGACAAGGTCCCCAACATGTTTAGCAGTGTGCGATTAAACCTTTCAGGCTGAGCATCACCTTGAGGGTGATATGGTGTAGTTCGGGTCTTCTGGATTCCCAACAACTCCAACAATTGCCCCACCAATCTGCTTTCAAAGTCTCTACCCTGATCAGAGTGTATCCTTCTTGGCAGTCCGTAATGAACAAAGAATTTTTCCATCAACACTTTGGCTACTGTTGGAGCGCGTTGATCTTTCGTGGAAAATGCTTGGGCGTAACGAGTGAAATGATCAGTCACTATTAGAATATTCCCTTGCCCACTAGCATCCGGCTCTAAGCACAAGAAGTCAATGCACACCAAATCCATGGGTCCCTGACTCTGCAGATGGCTCATTGGAGCAGTTCGGGTCGGTAGAGTCTTTCTCTGAATACACCTCAGACAGGAATGACAATAACTTTCCACTTCAGCCCTCATGCAAGGCCAATAAAACCTATCTCGCACCAGCTTAAAAGTTCTCTCTGCACCCAAATGTCCATGCTCATCATGTAGTGATCGCAGCACACTCTCCCTATGTTTTGTAGGGAGGAATAACTGTTGAATCTCTTCCGCGCTGTTGGAGGGGCCCCTTCGGTAGACCCCCCCATCCAGCATCTTTAACCACTCCCATTCTTTGTAGACCAACCTGGCTCCACTCGGGGAGTTGGTTAACAAAATCTCTCGCTGGTTTGCAGTCAGGGCCTTTAGGGTCAAGGCAATTAAAGGGTCTCTGGCCTGATCCGCTTTCAGGTCCTGTCTCGAAAAAGTAGGTAAACTTTCATCCCTTAACTGCGTAGGGTTACAGTAGAACTCAGGAACAGCCGCAGCCATAACTCCTATGGCCTCTGCTTCAATCCCTCCTTTGACCCGGCGCTCTGTTCCTTGACACAAAGCTTGCACCCCGTCTGGAGTCAACTGAGTCCATTCTGTAATATAGGGTCTTCTCGATAACGCATCAGCATCTCGATTATTCACCCAGGGCGATACTTCAGGCTGAACCGAAACCCTGACAGAGCGGCCAACCACCGATGTCCCGTTGCGTCCAGTTTTGCAGTAGTAAGGATATAGGTGAGAGGATTATTATCCGTCTTAATCACGAACTCAGCTCCATACAGATAGTCTTTCAACTTGTCCACCACTGCCCACTTCAAGGCTAGGAACTCCAGCTTGTGAGTAGGATAGTTCTTCTCTGAAGGAGCAAGGCTCCGGCTCACATACGCCACAGGCCTCAGCAATCCATCATACTCCTGATATAGGACTCCTCCCAGACCTTCTCGGCTGGCATCCACATGTAGTTCATACGGCTTGTGAGGGTCCGCATAGGCCAAAACAGGAGCTCGGGTTAGACTCTTTCAACTTTACGAAAGCTCCTTCACATTGACCGGTCCATTCACCTTGTATAGACTCTCGAGCTTTCCATGGCCCCGGAGCTGACGGGTTTTTGTCAGAGACCTTGCAGCCTTCTTCTGTGGTTTCTTTCTGCAGGAGTTTGTTCAATGGTTGAGCTATTTTCGCGAATCCTCCCACAAATCTTCTATAGTAGGAACAGAATCCCAAGAAAGATCTAAGCTCAGTGACATTTTGGGGTCTAGGCCAAGAAGCTACGGCCTCCAACTTCCGAGGGTCTGTTGAAACACCTTCTGCTGAAACCACATGTCCTAGATACGTAACAGACGGCAGACAGAATTGGCACTTCTCCAGAGACAGTTTCAGCCCCTCTTCATGGAGCCTCTTCAAGACCTTCTCCAGACGTTTCTCATGTTCTTCCAGAGTCTTCCCAAACACAATTATGTCATCCAGGTACACTAATACTTCGATTAGATTCATATCCCCGACTGTCTTCTCCATCAACCGTTGGAACGTAGCTGGAGCCCCCGTAAGGCCTTGAGGCATTCTGTTGAATTCAAAGAACCCCAGTGGGCAGATGAACGCAGTTTTCTCTTTGTCTTCAGGATGCATTGGTAACTGGTGATACCCACTTCGCAGGTCTAGTACACTAAACCACTTTGCTCCAGACAAACACTGTAGGGCATCTTCAATCCGAGGAGTGGCATATTGATCAGGGATGGTTCTCCGGTTCAATGTGCGGTAGTCTATGCATAAGCGGACAGAACCATTTTTCTTCCGGACCAAGACTATGGGAGATGCATATGGACTCCTGGACTCTTGAATCACCTTGGTTCTTTGTAATTCGTTCAGCTGCTCTCGCAGATCATCTAAGTCTCCTAGCGGAACTCGCCTTGATCTTTCACGAAACGGCTTGTCTTCTTGTAATCGAATACGGTGTTCAGTACTCTTAGCTAGGCCCACATCGAACTCGTCTTTCGAGAACAATTCCTTCCACTTTAAGACTTGAGACTGAAGACGTTTCTTCCACTCAGGTGAAATGGGAGCGTCCTTGGGGTAGAATCTTTCATCTGGAATCTCTTTACCTTCTCCCCCTCCTGAGTCGGTAGAGAGGGGTGTAGCAGACTCTACTTGCCCGATAGGCATTCGTGCTTTAAGAACCACTGGAGAATCCGTCACATTGCACACACTGACCGAGACTCTTCCTCGTGTTCTCTTCAGAGCCTTGGTGGAGATTATTTCAGGAATTACTTCGACTCCGGTTTCACTCCCATGATCAAAATCGGTTCCCAGCACCACATAGGGACCGGGGTGCGATCCGTTCAACTTGACTGAAGCCCGGAAGCTCGCTACTTCTCCTGCTTGCAGAACCTTCTCCGTTCCACCCAGTCTCCACAGTCTTCCACCTTCGGCAGGTGCCTTTCGTTCTTCGACCATCCTCTGATAGACCGGATGTAACATTGGGTGTACTCCTTGAGTTGAACCTTCTTCCAACACGATAGGTGTCAGGAGACGCCGCACTAGGTCAGTATTCGTCCCCACTATCAGGGAGCTTCTGTTCGCACCCGAGGGTCGAGGACACACAATGGCCAATGCATCACAACCCCCAGACTGCCCGATGACTTCAGATCCGATCTCCAACTTTACTTGCAGGTACTCGTCATAAGGAAGTTTCTCAGTGCCGATACCCCATATTTCCAAATCCTTCAATTCTTGCAAAGGGATGTGCTTTAAGTGTTTCTCGTAGAAGTCTCTGTAAATCAATGTCACTTGAGCCCCTGAATCTAACAGGGCTTTGGTGTAGACTCCTTCCACTTGGATTGGCACGATAGGAGAAGGACCTATCAGTTGGTCAGGAAATTTGGTGGCGGTATCCAGACGCTTAGACCCAGTTTGCTGTACCCTGGCCTTTTTCTTGGCCCGTGTAGGTTTTGGGTGTGCATTGCTTCCCCATGACGTAGACCCGGATGCTAAGGGAGTGACTCTCTCAGTCCTGGCAGGCTCTACAGTTGGCTCGGCTTTGGGCCTCCTCGCCCTCTTAGTCTTTACTTGGTTTCTGGAGCGGGGCTCAACCCTCGGGCACTCAGGTTGCTCCTTTACTGGTGCCCTCTGGCGTTTCCCGCCGGTGAGGTAGATAACAGTCCTTCCAGGGCTTCCAACAGTCCCTTGACTCTATCCTTCTCAGGCTTCCGGCCTTTGCACTGTGCGCGAAAATGGCCCATCTCTCCACACCCGAAACATCTCTTCTTAGAGAGCGGAGACGTAGTTGCTTGTTGAGATTTAGTTAAAAGATTTGGACCAGACGCCACAGCAACTTCCGTCGTCTGCATACCTGTGAGGAATTTCTGCATTTCTGCCTGCATTTCTGTCACCTTCATCAATACCCGACACAGTTCCGCGTGCGCTTGTTGCAATTCAACTTGAGCTTCCTGAACTTCCTTGACGGTTTTGGACAATTCACCCCGTTCAGGGAGGTTGGATTCTTTAGCAGCCCTCTCTGTAGATTTAAAACCAACTAGGTGTTCTTGTTCGTCCTCATCCGACCCATAGGTATCTAGAGAGTCGCTTTCAGGCTGCAGGCCGCCGCTATGTCTCACAGGTTGTGCATACGCCCTTTCCCCCCGCCTGAAAGATTTCTCTTCTAGTAAAGCCTCTTCCTCTCGCACAACTCGAATCAGTTCCAGGTACTTTAACTCTTGACTACCTGCTCTGCTTCTCAGCTGCATCATCACTGGATCTAGAGGTTGAGAGCCCCTCAGGATCTGTTTTATTCGGATCTTATCTACTTCGGCCGGTTCGGCCCTTTCTTCAGGAGTATCTGGTGTAGAATCTTATCCAGGCGCCTCATGTACTCGGTCATTCTCTCACCTCTTTTCTGATAGGTGTGTTCGTACTGATATACCAGTTCGGCCGCCTTTTCAGTTCGTCCAAAAACTTCTTCAAGAACGTTTAAGTAATCTAAGGCAGTACAATCTTTTCTGCTCAGTTTCAGGTTTCTCACCGCTTCTGACGAAGGTCCCTTTAAGCTCTCGGTAATCCTTTGCTTTTTCTGGGCCTCAGGGACATCCCACTCATCCAGAGCCTGCATCGCCTGTTCCACCCATTCTTCAAAGGTTTCTTCTCCCGCCGGAGTTGGTACGTTTCCTGTAAAATTTCTTAACCGTCGATAACCGAAGTTAGTGTGAGGAGGGCTTGTTTTCTGACATTTAGCCAGCAGATCTCCAATAGCCACGATAAATTCAGGCCCTATCATGGCCAACGGACTAGACGCAGGGACACTTGCGGATTCACCACGTGGCGTACTTGGCTTAATTAGTTGGACTTCCACCTCTTCGGCCAGTTTCACGCTCGTGCCCTGAAAACATGGCGGAACACCCTTTCTCCATTCGAGAAGAACATACATGTGAGAGGTATCTGTTTTTTTTTTAATGTCCAGAATTAACCCCCGATGATCTGGTGCTAGCGTGGCCACGGCCTGGCGGATCTGATCTTCAGCCCAAGTGTCTGCTGGAATATCCATGACTATACAACATTCCGACTGGCTACTGTGCTCCCCACACCACTCGGCAACAGTGTCTGGATCCATATTTAACCCTTTAGATGCGGTTTTTCCAGAGACTGGATCCCGGACGAGCCCCCACGTGTAGCGCTCACTCCCGGAGGAGCCGCTGAAAATGAACCACGGGTCAGTCTCCCCGCACTAGGGAATAAATATACTCCAACACAGTTGTGAGTTTTTATCATTTAAATAGTTTACTAAAATCTTGAGCAGATGTTGAAACACGGTATTCACAAGAGTTATTACAATATTTTCGTATTCCGGTAAAACGCGCAGCGGAAAAGAAACGAAACACGAGGCTTCGTATTTCGGAAAATAAAATATTCGCGACCGAACATAAAAGAATGCAATTTCCCGATAGTTCAGAAAAAGGGACACGTAGCGAAACCCCCAAACATACAATCCCTTTCGTATTACGGCAAACGCGCAGCGGAAAAGAGAAAAATGTATTCGGAAGGTATCTTTGTCCTTAACCCCCGTTCCGATTCGTAAAAGGAAATGAGTCCTGTACAAGTTAAGTTCCAGAATGTGAGAAGCGTATCCGTGTGTGTGTGTGTTGTGTGGTACCCGGGTACTGTTCAACTGGCCAGTGAATTTATTAAGGGAAGATCTTCGACTAGTCAGTTGGGGCCCTGTAAACTTTAAAGAGAAACAGCAGAGCGTCCTTTAATCATACAACAGCCTTGGAGGCCTCTCACCCATCCGATGACTGCTTTAGGCTCCGCTGACCCAGGACGTCTCTCCACCCGATTTTGACTGGGGATACTAGCGGCCCGATCCGTTGTCTGACTCCATACAGCTTATCCAGCTCACCGCCTGCTCTCCGTTCGATTCCTCCGGTCTGCAGCAACGCCTGGATTCCGGCGGGTCTTCTTCTCCTCAGCTGGGGTGATCCTCTCTGCAATAACAGGTCTCTCTTGGTCTTTACTTGGCTCTCTCTGGGTCTCTGGCATAGGCCCTCTCGTGATCTCACACAATGCGTCTCCTCTCTTCCCTTCCCTGGCGCGCTCTGGAACCTTCTCCACGAGGCAGAGGGTGTAAGGGTCCAGTCCCCACCCACTTCCTGTCTTCTTTGCAAAGCATGCCGGGCATTGTAGTCCCAATGTCCAGTATCTCTGATCGCGATAGTCTCCATCTTGTGGCCAAAAATAGGTACTGCCACAGCAAGATTTTTAGCACAGCGCTACATGTGTTTAACGGTTTCAGGTCTGGTTGTTAGTGCTGAGGCTGAGGGCAGCACTTTTCAGGGAGTTGCTGCAGGCATGGATCATGACACCGTCTCAGGAATGTGTTAATTATCTGTTGTATGTTTGAGTGGTCTGGCAGTGGATCTGCCTTGTTGGGCAAACACTGCCCCATTATCTGATTACTGTTACTATGGTTTATATAATTACTTTGTGGTCACTGCAGCCAAAATCATCTCCCCATAGCTAGAATGTGTTTACTCCAGGGCTTGACAAAGCCAGGAGCCTGGTAGCCATTGGCTCCTAGAATTTTACTCCTGGCTCCTAAATTTCCAGTTTATTTTACACCAATCTGAAAGCAGTCTTTGGCATCTAAAATCATCTAGCTGGCTTCAATGTTTTCTTCCCGTCTCCAACATTTAATGTAAATATATCCAGCCCTGTATGTATTTATACAGTGGCAAGAAAAAGTATGTGAACCCTTTGGGATTACGTGGAGTTTTGCATGAATTGGTCATAAAATGTGCTCTGATCTTCATCTAAGTCACAACAAATTGAAAAACACAGTCTGCTTAAAATAATACAACACAAACATTATATGTTTTCATGTGTTTATTGAACAGACCATGTAAACATTCACCGTGCAGGGTGGAAAAAGTATGTGAACATTTGGACTTAACTGGTTGACCCTCCTTTGGCAGCAATAACCTCAACCAAACGTTTCCTGTAGTTGCAGATCAGACCTGCACAACGATCTGGAGTCATTTTGGATCACTCCTCTTCACAAAACTGTTTCAGTGTAGCAATATTCTTGGGATGTCTGGTGTGAATCGCTCTCTTAAGGTCATGCCACAGCATTTCAATCGGGTTGAGGTCAGGACTCTGACTGGGCCACTCCAGAAGGCGTATTTTGTTTTGTTGAAGCCATTCTTTTGTTGAATTACTCGTATGCTTTGGGTCATTGTCCTGTTGCATCACCCATCCTCTGCGGAGCTCCAGTTGGCGGACAGATGGTCTTACATTTTCCTGCAAAATGTCTTGATAAACTCTGGAATTAATTTTTTCATCAATGACAACAATCCGTCCAGGCCCTGAGGCAGCAAAGCAGCCCCAAACCATGATGCTCCCTCCGCCATGTTTTACAGTGGGGATGAGGTTTTGATGTTGGTGTGCTGTGCCTTTTTTCTCCACACATACAGGGTAATTCAAAGAGCTCCGAATTGCTTGAGAAAGGTAACCGAACGCTGAAAATCAGTGTTCGGTTACCTTTCTTGGCCATTCGGCTATTCAGAGAGCAGGCAATTCGCCAAATCCTGGCGAACTGCCTGAACATACGGTGCCTGTTCGGTGCCTGTTCGAGAGCAGTGAAATCCCCATGAAAAAGCACTGCTTCGTCTATTCAGAGAACACAAACCAGCAGTGAAAGGTTCCCGAAATGCCCTGCTGTTCGGTGGTTTCATTCGACAGGTTTATTCAGGCGAATCCCATAGGCTTCAATGTTAAAAATATTCCTGTTTTAATTCAATATCTAATAAACCGTCCATTATAAGATTATGCAGTAAAGAGTCTCTTTATTTCTAGATTTTTTTCGGATATTCTAAGCATTTTTCTGAATTTTTTTTTTTTTTTTAAAGTCCGATTTTTTTTTTTCTTTAAGTTTACTTATTTTTTCTGTAACAGTCCTTTTTATTATCATTCATTGGATCATATGTAAATTTCAGACATTTTTGCTCAGTAGTTTCTTTGCAAACAGTGTTTCACTTTTCAAACATTCATACTAACTGTTTTCCTAATTTATTCACTTCGCTCTGTCTGCGGTGTCGGGTTTTTCCGGCGGCTTCGCTGCGTGTGATCGGCTCCTGCTCGGGTTTTTCCGTGGTTTTCGGCAGGTTAATCCAGATGTTTTTGAGGGTTTTCGGTGTGCATTCGCCGGGTTTTGCGGTTAGTTTTCGTCAGGTTTGCGGTAGCTTTTCCCTGCAATTCGGGGACCCTGTGGGCTTGCTGAATACAACGCAGGGTCACCGAAATGGGATCAGCAAAAGGAACCAAACTGAAGAGAATAAAAAGTCACCGAACGTGCAGTGACTTTTCGAATCTCTTTGAATAACCCTGATAGTGTTGTGTGTTTTTTACAAACAACTCAATTTTGGTTTCATCTGTCCACAGAATATTTTGCCAGTATTGCTGTGGAACATCCAGGTGCTCTTTTGCAAACTTCAAACGTGCTGCAATATTCTTTTTGGACAGCAATGGCTTCCTCCGTGGTGTCCTCCCATGTACTCCATTCTTGTTTAATGTTTTCCTTATTGTAGATGTGTCAACAAAAATGTTAGCATGTGCCAGAGATTTCTGTAAGTCTTTAGCTGACACTCTAGGATTCTTCTTTACCTCAGTAAGCATTCTGTGCTGTGCTCTTGCAGTCATCTTTACAGGACGACCACGCCTAGGGAGAGTAGCAACAGTGCTGAACTTTCTCCATTTGTAGACAGTCTGTCTTACCGTGGACACACGAACATCAAGGCTTTTGGAGATACTTTTGTAACCCTTTCCAGCTTCATGCAAGTCAACAATTCTTGATCGTAGGTCTTCTGAGAGCTCTTTTTTGTGAGGCATGGTTCACATCAGGCAGTGCTTCTTGAAACCAGTAAACCCAAAACTGGTGTGTGTTTTTAAAGGGCAGGACAGCTTTCAGCAACACATCCAATAATATCACACTGATTGGACTCAAGGTTGACTCACTCCTGGCTCCAATTATCTCTTGGAGAAGTCATTAGGCTAGGGGTTCACATACTTTTTCCACCCTGCACTGTGAATGTTTACATGTTCTGTTCAATAAAAATATGAAAACATATAATGTTTGTGTTGTATTATTTTAAGCAGACTGTGTGTTTCAAATTGTTGTGACTTAGATGAAGATCAGAGCACATTTTATGACCAATTCATGCAAAACTCCACGTAATCCTAACGGGTTCACATACTTTTTCTTGCCACTGTATATGAGGTCTGTTGTGTGTGTGTGTGTCTGTGTCTGCAGTGGGTAAATAGGGCGTCCAATGACAACAGAGCAAAGAAAATAAGTAAACAAATAAAACAATATCACAAGGTCACAATGTACAGATGTTAAAAACACAAATAATATAATAAGATACATATATATCAGAGCCGCCAAACTGATATTAGAAGCAATGCTCTACACTTCTGGTCAAACGAACGCATTATTTACAGCGACCGTCAAAAATTGCGTCCGATCGCATTGACGTATTTTTTCACGGAATGCGCGAAAACGGTCATACGATGCGCATTTTAGTGCGTGATTTGTTACGGATGCAAAAAAAATTTTGCGCGCATTGTCCAGCGTTATCGTGTGAAAATTCCAGTGATATTCGTAACCGAACGCATTTTCTCATCCGTCAAAAAATAACGTTAGTAAAAAAAACACGCAAAACGAAGTGTAATACGTGTGCAGTAACGTAGCGCACGTAAATCAGTGCGCGGACTGTTTTTTTCGCCGGAGTCAGCCAATCAGAATTAAGAACCTTACAGTAATTTACATCAATTTACCTTAATTGACTCACTAACGTTTTTGCGCCTGTCAAAGTAAATCTGAGTATACATGCTGCAGCAATAAAAAAAATATGCACGAATTCACAATTTTTTGGTTTGGGTATGTGTAGAATGTGTAACTATACTGTGCTGTATTTTCGTGCTGGTGTATTTGGGTTCAGCCAGAACGTTCAGATTTGCCGTTACCACCAGCTTTTCAAAGACGTTAAAATTATGCGCACAAACGTCGTTCGTAGGAAGTTAACGCATTTGCGCTCACAATGTTAAGTATGGGATGCGCGCACGAACTTGCGCTGGGTTCGCGCAGGGTCACTCGCGTCAAACGATAACGCGCATCGTTTGCGCGAATGTTGAAATACGATGTTCTGCGCAAATGGTTTTGTTCTCGCGCAAATGCGCATTTGCGTGCGCAAAAAACCGATGCGCGAGGATTGTAATATGGCCCTATGTTAGCCGGACATGAGCAGCGTCTGACGTCTCCTAGTCATGCACACACGCCGCTATGCGGGCGCAGCTCACTCTGTACGTCAGTACTGGCGGTTCTACGTTCTCCAAAAAATGCGTTGTTTGCCGCTTGCGTTGCGCGGCCGGACTTTCGTGCGGCCGTACTTCGTATATCGTATATATAGCGCTCAACACACAGCGGTGAAATGGCTCAGCAATGAAGGACTGCGCTCCTCTCTGCTGCCGCAGCCGTGACTGGGAATAGAAGTGAAAATCAGTGAGGCGGCCACAAGTAAGAGCATATATGAGCAGCTGACGCACTTTAATTGGGGGCTGAGTTGCTGCACAATGGGCCTCTGGGTTGGAATTGTCCTTTAGGCCAAAGGTTTCTAGTTATCCCCTTGGAAAATGGTGGGATGAGAAGAAGGGGGCAGAGGAGCAGTCAATTCTATTCCTCCAGACCCGTGAAGGTGTTAATCTAGCGCGTGGCATGTGTCGATCATTCGGTTCTTCTTCAGCGCCATTGACTGTAAGACTCCTTTTTCTGTACAGACCATCAATCCTTCCAGATCAGAAGGTCCCGTGTGGCAGCAGTTGCCTGAGTGAATGTGAATGGGAACATTCTGCTATTTCCATAAAAAAATCTGTATTGAGTTATTTTCATAAAATTGGAAAAACTAATAAAAATTCCATTTGGATTCATCTTCCCGGCCGGCCGGTTTCCGTGGAAACGCTTTTAATGAGCATTGTGTGATCTCTGCTTATTGCGCCGCGTGGAAATGATTGCAATGAGACGCGCTGTTAATATTTCACAGAGTGAATATTGTCTGGGTGCGTTCCATCACTTTAATCCTCTGCAAAGCGTCGCCCGGTGAGAGGAGGAAACATTTCCATCGGCCCGTTATTACCCAAATCTGAGAAATCTCCGGCTCAGCTTACTGGGATTTACACTGAAACGCGGGGAATTTAATAAAACTAATCTCAGGGATCACAGATTAAACCCAGGAGGAAGCAGCACTTTACTATCACTTTATATCAGCGCGCAGCACCGGCCGCCAGGACAAAACCTGGAGATTAAACCTAATGTCAAAGCAGTCGCCATCGGTGGCGTAAGAAGAAGGACAAATGAGGTGCTGTCCTGTCCCTCTTTCATGTCATGATTCTGGACCAGATTTTACCCCTGCCTGGTCTGGTGTCCAGGCACCCAGGAGCCAACGCCAGGTTTCCCCTCTCATCTTCAGGCTCAGGTGTGGGCTGGGCATGGACTTCCTTATAGTTGCACCCCACCCTCAGGATGTTGCTTCTGCATTGAAGTCCTTCATTGTATCCTGACCAGCATGCAGCACACATCTCCTTTGTCTGGATTCCCACTGTGACCCTCCATTCGTGTTCCTGGATTCCCACTGTGACCCTCCAATATTGTGTTCTATTCATGTTCCTGGACTCCCGCTGTGACCCTCCATCGCTACCCTCCATCCATATTCCTGGACTCCCACTGTGACCCTCCATTGCTACCCTCCATCCATATTCCTGGACTCCCACTGTGACCCTCCATCGCTACTCTCCATCCATATTCCTGGACTCCCACTGTGACCCTCCATCGCTACCCTCCATCCATATTCCTGGACTGCCACTGTGACCCTCCATCGCTACTCTCCATCCATATTCCTGGACTCCCACTGTGACCCTCCATCGCTACCCTCCATCCATATTCCTGGACTGCCACTGTGACCCTCCATCGCTACTCTCCATCCATATTCCTGGACTCCCACTGTGACCCTCCATCGCTACCCTCCATCCATATTCCTGGACTGCCACTGTGACCCTCCATCGCTACTCTCCATCCATATTCCTGGACTCCCACTGTGACCCTCCATCGCTACTCTCCATCCATATTCCTGGACTCCCACTGTGACCCTCCATTGCTACCCTCCATCCATATTCCTGGACTCCCACTGTGACCCTCCATCGCTACCCTCCATCCATATTCCCTGACTGCCACTGTGACCCTCCATCGCTACCCTCCATCCATATTCCTGGACTCCCACTGTGACCCTCCATCGCTACCCTCCATCCATATTCCTGGACTCCCACTGTGACCCTCCATCCATATTCCTGGACTCCCACTGTGACCCTCCATCCATATTCCTGGACTCCCACTGTGACCCTCCATCCATATTCCTGGACTCCCACTGTGACCCTCCATTGCTACCCTTCATATTTGTTCCAGTATCGTCGGATCCTGCTGAACCTCAAGTGCCAATGATTACCCGTGTACGACTTCTCGCTTTTGGACTCTTCCTGTCCTGCCCTCCTTGCTCGATATTTCGGGTTCAGTCCAGTTCCAGTCCTGTCCACCTATCTGTCAAAGCCTTTCCTGTCCTGTCTGCTTGATGTGTTCTGCATATTGTATGTACCTATCAGTCCCATTCCTGTCTCGCCCAGCTGCCCCTTATACTGCTTTGTCATTCAGGGTCCCCTTTGGTTTACTCCTAACAGTGTTTTCATACAATAAACCTTTATTCCTTGAACCCCTGTATATCTGCCTCATTCCTAAACGGCACATTGGGCTCGAACCTGCAACCCCGTACAGTGAGCCGTGACACCTAAAATCCCGCGTTTTCACCTTTTTGTGATAAGAATTCCCTGATCAGTATCCAGGCACGTGCAGTGGTGGACTGACAAGACTCAGGGCCCCCCCCACCACCAGAATCCACCCATGGAGCCATGCGAGACCCAGCCCGAAATGTGGGCGAGCTCATGCAGCGCCGCAGGTGAATAACAGAGGGAGTCTAGTAACCGTCTGTTCCCAGTCTCACTCTGCTCCCGTGGAGAAGAAGCAGTGGATCGCTCTGCCTTTCCCACCTTGGGATGACAGGTGAGTATGGGATTTAATGGGGGGGGTTAGGAGAATGAAAAATTAGCTTTGAGTAGACGTTATTTCACAGTGACATGCCGTCTCCCGTGTGGAAGCGCAGGTTACTTTGGAATAGTCTGTGCTTCCACGCGTAGCTCACAATTAACGTCTCCCATAATAAATATAGGAGACGTCAATGTACCGTAACCTCGCGCAAGAAAACATTACATTAAAGCCGAAAGTGAATGGAATGACATTTCCTGTCGCTAAAATAACTACAGGAGACGTTATGTGTAAAGATTCCTGTAATTATCTTATTGACAACTCTGGAATATAACCCCAAGTTGGCTCCACTAAGCTCACTTTAACTTTGTGTGTGTCTCAGGCTGGCGGTGGCTAGTGAAACTGGCTGACACTGGTTTGGCTGGACTTGGTGGCCCTGGTGTTCCGGTAGGCATGAGTCGTCTGGCTGGTCTTGGTGGCACTTGCAGGCAGAGGTGGCTTCAGATAAGTATCACATTGCTCCATAGCAATAAAACTCACAGTAATGTGCAGTGTGTATGACTGTATCACAGAATCCACAGCAATAAAACTCACAGTAATGTGCAGTGTGTATGAGTGTATCACAGAACTCACAGCAATAAAACTCACAGTAATGTGCAGTGTGTATGAGCGTATCACAGAGCTCCACAGCAATAAAACTCAGAGAAATGTGCAGTGTGTATGAGTGTATCACAGAACTCACAGCAATAAAACTCACAGTAATGTGCAGTGTGTATGAGCGTATCACAGAGCTCCACAGCAATAAAACTCAGAGAAATGTGCAGTGTGTATGAGTGTATCACAAAACTCACAGCAATAAAACTCAAAGTAATGTGCGGTGTGTATGAGCGTATCACAGAGCTCCACAGCAATAAAACTCACAGTAATGTGCATTGTGTATGAGCGTATCACAGAGCTCCACAGCAATAAAACTCACAGTAATGTTCAGAGTGTATGAGCATGAGTTCTATTGCTGTGGATTCTATGATAAGCTCATACACACCTCACAATACTGTCACGGTTCCCAGATCCCACCACGCAGTCCTTAAAGCCCAACACTCCACAGAGCCAAAAAAACTACCAACAGGTAGCCGTAAAGGAATCCCTAACTGTCTGGTCCTTAAAAATTGGCCAGGTATATATATACTAGCTAGACAGAAAGAGTTAATCAAAGACAATGTCGTAATACAAAATCAGGTCAGCAACACGGGGGTAGTCAGACGAGCCAGAATCAGGAATACAGAGTATAGAATAGTCAAATGGAATAGCCGGGTCGATATCGGTGCAGAAGCGTAGTACAAGGAAATAGTCTAGGGCAACGGAAGGCAGAATAGTCAGAAAACAAGCAGAGGTCAATAACAGGTTAAATCACGAGAGAATTCAGGTACAAGGAGCTCAGGTATGGATAACCACTATCTGGCACTGCTTAGAAGGAACTGTTGGTTTTTAAAAGACCTTCACCAGACCACACCTCCTCTCAAGCCGCGCCTCATGCAGCCACCTCCCTGCCTGCTTCAATTTAAACCGGGCGTTGGGGAGCGAGCAGCATCAGACATGCTGTCGTCAAGCACACAGGAAAGGCTGGAAGCCCCCAACGTTACAAATAATGGATCACAGAATTCACAGGAATAAAACTCAAATATATTATTAATATAAATGTTATTTTAAAATTATTAAAGAAAAAATAAATAACAATAATAAAATATTTTAATTATATTTAGTTTAATTATATAAAAAATATATTATAATAAAGTTATATATTAGAATAAATAAGTAAAATCTAGATATACTGTACAATGTGATGTTTCCACGAAAGTGTTTATATTCTTACTTTATTGGTTGACTTGTATTAAAACTGTCACTTACTTCCGTATAAGCAAGTTGTAGTTTATTAATCGGTGTAGACCAGTTTCCTCACAGCGCTGCCTCATAACACTGCTCTGCTTCAGCCGCCATTTTACATCTACCAGAACATTCCCCTCAACTGACAACAGGAAGTGAAAAATCACCTCAGAGCTGAACAGGAAGTAGGAAGGCAGAAGAAAAGCAATGCATCATTCACAACCAACAACAGACGATACCTCACAATACACACACAGCATACATTCTTACAGTCTAACAACCCATACATCACACACACACACACACACACACACTGACTTAACCCCGCACATACACAAACACACTTAACCCCTCACACACACACAGACACACTTAACCCCTCACACACACACAGACACACGTAACCCCCCACATACACACAGACGCACTTAACCCCTCACACACAGACTTAACCCCTCACACACAGACTTAACCCCTCACACACACAGAGGCAGAATTAACCCCTCACACACAGATTTAACCTCTCACACACACACACTGACAGACTTAACCCCTCACACACACACACGGAGACAGACGTAACCCCCTCACACACACACAGACTTAACCCCTTCTCACACACACACACACACACAGACTTCACCCCCTCACACACACACACACACACACACTTAACTCTTCACACACACACAAACTTAACCCCTCACGCACATACACACAGAGACAGACTTAACCCCCCTCACACACACACTTAACCCCTCACACACTCACACAGACTTAACCCCTCACACACACAGACTTAACCCCTCACACAGACAGACTTAATCCATAACAAGCCCCCACACACACACCACACACAGACGTAACCCTCCCACCTGGGCCGGATTTATCATTAGGCAGAGTAGGCATGTGCCTACAGGCGCCTCCCACAAGGGGGCGCCTTGCTCTGTGTGTAAAAAAAATAAATATTTTTTTTACAATTTGCAATAATTTAGACCACTGTATCTCTGGAGTCCTAAGGGCTAGAGGGACATATGAGGTAACATTGGAAAGGTCAGCTTATAGTCTTTCCAGTAATTCCAAATATAGTAGATTTATGTAAAAATAAAATATCTATTAAAATAATATTTTTCTCTTTTTTTACCCCCAAACACAGCACTATTATTCAGTTTACAATTATAAAGTGAACAGTGATGTTGCACTAACTCACCTCATTTACCATACTGCCAGCAAGTGTGTATCTGGTGAAGTAATGCATTGTTTAATTCAAAACCTAGACTGTGGCGCTGCAGTGAGGAGGGACAGAGGGACTTTGGAACCTGTATCCTTGAATTGTACACCGTACAAGGTTAAGTGAGGTGTCATTGGAAAGGTCAGAGTCTAGTCTTTACTATGATACCAAACAAGATCATGTAAGGTGTAAAAATAAAAAAAATGTAAAAAGTAAATGCAAAATATTTTTTTTCTGTTCTACAGCAGAGGCAATATATGTTTTTACATACAAAACAAACAATGCTGCTGCATTCACTGCCCTCCTCCTTTAACCATTCTACCCCACTGACTCCCTCACTCCCTGCCCCCTCTTCTACTATGTCTTCCTTTTCTACAGTCTCGGAGGAGGATGTAACAGAACTTCTTATGTCCTCCTACCCGACCACCTGTCCACTTGATCCCATCCCCTCACACCTTATTCGTCCTGTCCTACCAGTTACTGTCCCTGCTTTGACTCATATTTTTAACCTATCCCTCTCCTCTGGAGTCTTCCCCTTTGTATTCAAACATGCTTTGATCACCCCATTCTAAAAAAGCCATCTCTTGATCCTGCCTCCCTCTTGAACTACTGTCCCATCTCTCTGCTCCCCTTTGCCTATAAAATCTTAGAGCGTCTGGTCTATAACCAGCTCACCAGTTTTCTTCCTGCTAACTCTCTACTCGATCCGCACCAGTCCGGCTTTCACTCCCAACAATCTACTGAGACGGCTCTGACCAAGGTGACTAGTGATTTATTTGCCGCTGAAACCAAAGGTCACTTCTCCCTCCTTATTCTTCTTTCACTTTATCCTTATGCACCTTTCTGCTGCATTCAACACTGGTGATCACCCTCTCCTGCTCCTCACGCTGCGTCAACTTGGACTCTGTGACATCGCTCTCTCCTGGTCCTCTTCCTGTCTCTATTTTCGCTCCTTCAGTGTCTACTTCCCTGGTGTCTCTTCACCACAAGTTCCTCTTTCAGTTGGGGTACCTCAAGACTCTGTTCTGGGTCCCCTACTCTTCTCGATCCATACTGCCTCTTTGGACAACCTCATCTCTTCCTATTGATTCTAGGCTGATGACACCACTCAGTGTTCTCGAACCCAGGACACACTTGAAAACTAGGGATGAGGTGTTCGGGTTCGGACGGTTCGGGGTTCGACCCGAACATAGCCTGTTCGAGCGGATCGCGAACACCGAACATTTCCGGGTGTTCGCCGCATGTTCGACCACAATGGACCACAATGCATTTTCCCACTGGCCTGAAGCTCGTAATTGGCTACAGCCTTGCACCTGACCACAGGTCTGGTGCAAGACTGGTTGAACACTATGCCAATCACCGCTCAGAGTCCTGATTGGGCAAATTTTGCCCAATCATGGGCTCACAGAGCTAAGTCCCGCAGCACATTATATAAGGTTTCCACGCAGCGCTTCTGCACGCATTTCAGAGGAGATTTCACAGGAGATAGTTGTGTGTGTTGTTACTGCCGGTCTCCCACGCTACTGGGGGGGTCTCATTTCGACCAAATATCAGGGAATTTAGGTGATGTGTGTCTTGTCACTGTGCCAGCAAGTTTTTTTGGGGTTTACAACTTTATTTAAAACATTTTTGAATTGAGGTGATTTTCTAGGTCTTGTCACTGTGCCAGCAAGTCTTTTTGGGTCTCATTTATACCAAATATCAGGGAATTTAGGTGATGTGTGTCTTGTCACTGTGCCAGCAAGTTTTTTTGGGGTTTACAACTTTATTTAAAACATTTGTGAATTGAGGTGATCTTCTGTGTCTCGTCACACAGCCAGCAAGTTTTTTTGGGGCTCACTAATTTCTTTAAAACACTTGTGAATTAAGGTGATCTGTGCCTCGTCATACAAACAGTACCATGCTGTATTTTGGGGCTCACTAATTTCTTTAAAACACTTGTGAATTAAGGTGATCTGTGTCTCGTCACACAAACAGTACCACGCTGTATTTTGGGGCTCACTAATTTATTTAAAACATTTGTGAATTGAGGTGATCTTCTGTGTCTCGTCACACAGCCAGCAAGTTTTTTTGGGGCTCACTAATTTCTTTAAAACACTTGTGAATTAAGGTGATCTGTGCCTCGTCATACAAACAGTACCACGCTGTATTTTGGGGCTCACTAATTTCTTTAAAAAACTTGTGAATTAAGGTGATCTGTGTCTCGTCATACAAACAGTACCATGCTGTATTTTGAGGCTCACTAATTTATTTAAAACATTTGTGAATTGAGGTGATCTTCTGTGTCTCGTCACACAGCCAGCAAGTTTTTTGGGGCTCACAATTTCTTTAAAACACTTGTGAATTAAGGTGATCTGTGTCTCGTCATACAAACAGTACCACGCTGTATTTTGGGGCTCACTAATTTCTTTAAAACACTTGTGACTTAAGGTGATCTGCGTCTCGTCACACAAACAGTACCACGCTGTATTTTGGGGCTCACTAATTTATTTAAAACATTTGTGTATTGATGTGATCTTCTGTGTCTCGTCACACAGCCAGCAAGTTTTTTTGGGGCTCACTAATTTCTTTAAAACACTTGTGAATTAAGGTGATCTATGTCTCGTTATACAAACAGTACCATGCTCTATTTTGGGGCCCAATAATTTCTTTAAAACACTTGTGAATTAAGGTGATCTGTGTCTCGTCACACAAACAGTACCACGCTGTATTTTGGGGCTCACTAATTTATTTAAAACATTTGTGAATTGAGGTGATCTTCTGTGTCTCGTCACACAGCCAGCAAGTTTTTTTGGGGCTCACTAATTTCTTTAAAACACTTTGTGATTAAGGTGATCTGTGTCTCGTCACACAAACAGTACCACGCTGTATTTTGGGGCTCACTAATTTATTTAAAACATTTGTGAATTGAGGTGATCTTCTGTGTCTCGTCACACAAACAGTACCACGCTGTATTTTGGGGCTCACTAATTTCTTTAAAAAACTTGTGAATTAAGGTGATCTGTGTCTCGTCATACAAACAGTACCACGCTGTATTTTGGGGCTCACTAATTTCTTTAAAAAACTTGTGAATTAAGGTGATCTGTGTCTCGTCATACAAACAGTACATGCTGTATTTTGGGGCTCACTAATTTATTTAAAACATTTGTGAATTGAGGTGATCTTCTGTGTCTCGTCACACAGCCAGCCAAGTTTTTTGGGGCTCACTAATTTCTTTAAAACACTTGTGAATTAAGGTGATCTGTGTCTCGTCACACAAACGGTACCACGCTGTATTTTGGGGCTCACTAATTTCTTTAAAACATTTGTGACTTAAGGTGATCTGCGTCTCGTCACACAAACAGTACCACACTGTATTTTGGGGCTCACTAATTTATTTAAAACATTTGTGAATTGATGTGATCTTCTGTGTCTCGTCACACAGCCAGCAAGTTTTTTTGGGGCTCACTAATTTCTTTAAAACACTTGTGAATTAAGGTGATCTATGTCTCGTTATACAAACAGTACCATGCTCTATTTTGGGGCCCACTAATTTCTTTAAAACACTTGTGAATTAAGGTGATCTGTGTCTCGTCACACAAACAGTACCACGCTGTATTTTGGGGCTCACTAATTTCTTCAAAACACTTGTGAATTAAGTTGATCTGTGTCTCGTCACACAAACAGTACCACGCTGTATTTTGAGGCTCACTAATTTATTTAAAACATTTGTGAATTGAGGTGATCTTCTGTGTCTCGTCACACAGCCAGCAAGTTTTTTTGGGGCTCACAAATTTCTTTAAAAACACTTGTGAATTAAGGTGATCTGTGTCTCATCATACAAACAGTACCACGCTGTATTTTTGGGCTCACTAATTTCTTTAAAACACTTGTGAATTAAGGTGATCTGTGTCTCGTCACACAAACAGTACCACGCTGTATTTTGGGGCTCACTAATTTATTTAAAACTTTTGTGAATTGATGTGATCTTCTGTGTCTCGTCACACAGCCAGCAAGTTTTTTTGGGGCTCAGTAATTTCTTTAAAACACTTGTGAATTAAGGTGATCTATATCTCGTTATACAAACAGTACCACACTGTGTTTTGGGGCGCACTAATTCCTTCAAAACACGTGTGAATTAAGTTGATCTGTGTCTCATCACACAAACAGTACCACGCTGTATTTTGGGGCTCACTAATTTATTTAAAACATTTGTGAATTGAGGTGATCTTCTGTGTCTCGTCACACAGCCAGCAAGTTTTTTTGGGGCTCACTAATTTCTTTAAAACACTTGTGAATTAAGGTGATCTGTGTCTCATCATACAAACAGTACCACGCTGTATTTTGGGGCTCACTAATTTCTTTAAAACACTTGTGAATTAAGGTGATATGTGTCTCGTCATACAACAGTATCACGCTGTATTTTGGGGCTCACTAATTTTCTTAAAACAATTGTGAATTAAGGTGATCTGTGTCTCGTCACACAAAAAGTACCACGCTGTATTTTTGGGGCTCACTAATTTATTTAAAAAATTTGTGAATTAAGGTGATCTTCTGTGTCTCATCACACAGCCAGCAAGTTTTTTTGGGGCTCACTAATTTCTTTAAAACACTTGTGAATTAAGGTGATCTGTGCCTCGTCATACAAACAGTACCACGCTGTATTTTGGGGCTCACTAATTTCTTTAAAACATTGTGAATTAAGGTGATCTGTGTCTCGTCACACAGCAGTACACGCTGTATTTTTGGGCTCACTAATTTCTTTAAAACACTTGTGAATTAAGGTGATCTGTGTCTCGTCACACAAACAGTACCACGCTGTATTTTGGGGCTCACTAATTTATTTAAAACATTTGTGAATTGAGGTGATCTTCTGTGTCTCGTCACACAGCCAGCAAGTTTTTTTGGGGCTCACTAATTTCTTTAAAACACTTGTGAATTAAGGTGATCTGTGTCTCGTCACACAAACAGTACCACGCTGTATTTTGGGGCTCACTAATTTCTTCAAAACACTTGTGAATTAAGTTGATCTGTGTCTCGTCACACAAACAGTACCACGCTGTATTTTTGGAGCTCACTAATTTATTTTAAAATTTGTGAATTGAGGTGATCTTCTGTGTCTCGTCACACAGCCAGCAAGTTTTTTTGGGGCTTACTAATTTCTTTAAAACACTTGTGAATTAAGGTGATCTGTGTCTCATCATACAAACAGTACCACGCTGTTTTTTTGGGGCTCACTAATTTCTTTAAAACACTTGTGAATTAAGGTGATCTGTGTCTCGTCATACGAACAGTACCACACTGTATTTTGGGGCTCACTAATTTCTTCAAAACACGTGTGAATTAAGTTGATCTGTGTCTCGTCACACAAACAGTACCACGCTGTATTTTTGGGGCTCACTAATTTATTTAAAACATTTGTGAATTGAGGTGATCTTCTGTGTCTCGTCACACAGCCAGCAAGTTTTTTTGGGGCTCACTAATTTCTTTAAAACACTTGTGAATTGAGGTGATCTTCTGTGTCTCGTCACACAGCCAGCAAGTTTTTTGGGGCTCACTAATTTCTTTAAAACACTTGTGAATTAAGATATTCTGTGTCTCGTCACACAGCCAGCAAGTTTTTTTGGGCTCACTAATTCTTTAAAACACTTGTGAATTAAGGTGATCTGTGTCTCGTCACACAAACAGTACCACGCTGTATTTTGAGGCTCACTAATTTATTTAAAACATTTGTGAATTGAGGTGATCTTCTGTGTCTCGTCACACAGCCAGCAAGTTTTTTGGGGCTCACAAATTTCTTTAAAACACTTGTGAATTAAGGTGATCTGTGTCTCATCATACAAACAGTACCACGCTGTATTTTTGGGCTCACTAATTTCTTTAAAACACTTGTGAATTAAGGTGATCTGTGTCTCGTCACACAAACAGTACCACGCTGTATTTTGGGGCTCACTAATTTATTTAAAACTTTTGTGAATTGATGTGATCTTCTGTGTCTCGTCACACAGCCAGCAAGTTTTTTGGGGCTCAGTAATTTCTTTAAAACACTTGTGAATTAAGGTGATCTATATCTCGTTATACAAACAGTACCACACTGTGTTTTGGGGCGCACTAATTCCTTCAAAACACGTGTGAATTAAGTTGATCTGTGTCTCATCACACAAACAGTACCACGCTGTATTTTGGGGCTCACTAATTTATTTAAAACATTTGTGAATTGAGGTGATCTTCTGTGTCTCGTCACACAGCCAGCAAGTTTTTTTGGGCTCACTAATTTCTTTAAAACACTTGTGAATTAAGGTGATCTGTGTCTCATCATACAAACAGTACCACGCTGTATTTTGGGGCTCACTAATTTCTTTAAAACACTTGTGAATTAAGGTGATATGTGTCTCGTCATACAAACAGTATCACGCTGTATTTTGGGGCTCACTAATTTCTTTAAAACAATTGTGAATTAAGGTGATCTGTGTCTCGTCACACAAAAAGTACCACGCTGTATTTTGGGGCTCACTAATTTATTTAAAAAATTTGTGAATTAAGGTGATCTTCTGTGTCTCATCACACAGCCAGCAAGTTTTTTTGGGGCTCACTAATTTCTTTAAAACACTTGTGAATTAAGGTGATCTGTGCCTCGTCATACAAACAGTACCACGCTGTATTTTGAGGCTCACTAATTTCTTTAAAACATTTGTGAATTGAGGTGATCTTCTGTGTCTCGTCACACAGCCAGCAAGTTTTTTTGGGGCTCACTAATTTCTTTAAAACACTTGTGAATTAAGGTGATCTGTGTCTCGTCACACAAACAGTACCACGCTGTATTTTGGGGCTCACTAATTTATTTAAAACATTTGTGAATTGATGTGATCTTCTGTGTCTCGTCACACAGCCAGCAAGTTTTTTTGGGGCTCACTAATTTCTTTAAAACACTTGTGAATTAAGGTGATCTGTGTCTCGTCACACAAACAGTACCACGCTGTATTTTGGGGCTCACTAATTTATTTAAAACATTTGTGAATTGATGTGATCTTCTGTGTCTCGTCACACAGCCAGCAAGTTTTTTTGGGGCTCAGTAATTTCTTTAAAACACTTGTGAATTAAGGTGATCTATATCTCGTTATACAAACAGTACCACACTGTGTTTTGGGGCTCACTAATTCCTTCAAAACACGTGTGAATTAAGTTGATCTGTGTCTCGTCACACAAACAGTACCACGCTGTATTTTGGGGCTCACTAATTTATTAAAACATTTGTGAATTGAGGATCTTCTGTGTCTCGTCACACAGCCAGCAAGTTTTTTTGGGGCTCACTAATTTCTTTAAAACACTTGTGAATTAAGGTGATCTGTGTCTCATCATACAAACAGTACCACGCTGTATTTTGGGGCTCACTAATTTCTTTAAAACACTTGTGAATTAAGGTGATATGTGTCTCGTCATACAAACAGTATCACGCTGTATTTTGGGGCTCACTAATTTCTTTAAAACAATTGTGAATTAAGGTGATCTGTGTCTCGTCACACAAAAAGTACCACGCTGTATTTTGGGGCTCACTAATTTATTTAAAAAATTTGTGAATTAAGGTGATCTTCTGTGTCTCATCACACAGCCAGCAAGTTTTTTTGGGGCTCACTAATTTCTTTAAAACACTTGTGAATTAAGGTGATCTGTGCCTCGTCATACAAACAGTACCACGCTGTATTTTGAGGCTCACTAATTTCTTTAAAACACTTGTGAATTAAGGTGATCTGTGTCTCGTCATACAAACAGTACCACGCTGTATTTTGCGGCTCACTAATTTCTTTAAAACACTTGTGAATTTAGGTGATCTGTGTCTCATCACACAAACAGTACCACGCTGTATTTTGGGGCTCACTAATTTATTTAAAACATTTGTGAATTGAGGTGATCTTCTGTGTCTCGTCACACAGCCAGCAAGTTTTTTTGGGGCTCACTAATTTCTTTAAAACACTTGTGAATTAAGGTGATCTGTGTCTCGTCACACAAACAGTACCACGCTGTATTTTGGGGCTCAATAATTTCTTCAAAACACTTGTGAATTAAGTTGATCTGTGTCTCGTCACACAAACAGTACCACGCTGTATTTTGGAGCTCACTAATTTATTTAAAACATTTGTGAATTGAGGTGATCTTCTGTGTCTCGTCACACAGCCAGCAAGTTTTTTTGGGGCTTACTAATTTCTTTAAAAACACTTGTGAATTAAGGTGATCTGTGTCTCATCATACAAACAGTACCACGCTGTTTTTTTGGGCTCACTAATTTCTTTAAAACACTTGTGAATTAAGGTGATCTGTGTCTCGTCATACGAACAGTACCACACTGTATTTTGGGGCTCACTAATTTCTTCAAAACACGTGTGAATTAAGTTGATCTGTGTCTCGTCACACAAACAGTACCACGCTGTATTTTGGGGCTCACTAATTTATTTAAAACATTTGTGAATTGAGGTGATCTTCTGTGTCTCGTCACACAGCCAGCAAGTTTTTTTGGGGCTCACTAATTTCTTTAAAACACTTGTGAATTGAGGTGATCTTCTGTGTCTCGTCACACAGCCAGCAAGTTTTTTTGGGGCTCACTAATTTCTTTAAAACACTTGTGAATTAAGGTGATATTATGTGTCTCGTCACACAGCCAGCAAGTTTTTTTGGGGCTCACTAATTTCTTTAAAACACTTGTGAATTAAGGTGATCTGTGTCTCGTCACACAAACAGTACCACGCTGTATTTTGGGGCTCACTAATTTCATTAAAACACTTGTGAATTAAGTTGATCTGTGTCTCGTCACACAAAAAGTACCACGCTGTATTTTGGGGCTCACTAATTTATTTAAAACCTTTGTGAATTGAGGTGATCTTCTGTGTCTCGTCAGACAGCCAGCAAGTTTTTTTAGGGCTCACTAATTTCTTTAAAACACTTGTGAATTAAGGTGATCTGTGTCTCGTCACACAAACAGTACCACGCTGTATTTTGGGGCTCACTAATTTATTTAAAACATTTGTGAATTGATGTGATCTTCTGTGTCTCGTCACACAGCCAGCAAGTTTTTTTGGGGCTCAGTAATTTCTTTAAAACACTTGTGAATTAAGGTGATCTATATCTCGTTATACAAACAGTACCACACTGTGTTTTGGGGCTCACTAATTCCTTCAAAACACGTGTGAATTAAGTTGATCTGTGTCTCGTCACACAAACAGTACCACGCTGTATTTTGGGGCTCACTAATTTATTTAAAACATTTGTGAATTGAGGTGATCTTCTGTGTCTCGTCACACAGCCAGCAAGTTTTTTTGGGGCTCACTAATTTCTTTAAAACACTTGTGAATTAAGGTGATCTGTGTCTCATCATACAAACAGTACCACGCTGTATTTTGGGGCTCACTAATTTCTTTAAAACACTTGTGAATTAAGGTGATATGTGTCTCGTCATACAAACAGTATCACGCTGTATTTTGGGGCTCACTAATTTCTTTAAAACAATTGTGAATTAAGGTGATCTGTGTCTCGTCACACAAAAAGTACCACGCTGTATTTTGGGGCTCACTAATTTATTTAAAAAATTTGTGAATTAAGGTGATCTTCTGTGTCTCATCACACAGCCAGCAAGTTTTTTTTGGGGCTCACTAATTTCTTTAAAACACTTGTGAATTAAGGTGATCTGTGCCTCGTCATACAAACAGTACCACGCTGTATTTTGAGGCTCACTAATTTCTTTAAAACACTTGTGAATTAAGGTGATCTGTGTCTCGTCATACAAACAGTACCACGCTGTATTTTGGGGCTCACTAATTTATTTAAAACATTTGTGAATTGAGGTGATCTTCTGTGTCTCGTCACACAGCCAGCAAGTTTTTTTGGGGCTCACTAATTTCTTTAAAACACTTGTGAATTAAGGTGATCTGTGTCTCGTCACACAAACAGTACCACGCTGTATTTTGGGGCTCAATAATTTCTTCAAAACACTTGTGAATTAAGTTGATCTGTGTCTCGTCACACACAAACAGTACCACGCTGTATTTTGGAGCTCACTAATTTATTTAAAACATTTGTGAATTGAGGTGATCTTCTGTGTCTCGTCACACAGCCAGCAAGTTTTTTTGGGGCTTACTAATTTCTTTAAAAACACTTGTGAATTAAGGTGATCTGTGTCTCATCATACAAACAGTACCACGCTGTTTTTTTGGGCTCACTAATTTCTTTAAAACACTTGTGAATTAAGGTGATCTGTGTCTCGTCATACGAACAGTACCACACTGTATTTTGGGGCTCACTAATTTCTTCAAAACACGTGTGAATTAAGTTGATCTGTGTCTCGTCACACAAACAGTACCACGCTGTATTTTGGGGCTCACTAATTTATTTAAAACATTTGTGAATTGAGGTGATCTTCTGTGTCTCGTCACACAGCCAGCAAGTTTTTTTGGGGCTCACTAATTTCTTTAAAACACTTGTGAATTGAGGTGATCTCTGTGTCTCGTCACACAGCCAGCAAGTTTTTTTTGGGGCTCACTAATTTCTTTAAAACACTTGTGAATTAAGGTGATATTATGTGTCTCGTCACACAGCCAGCAAGTTTTTTTGGGGCTCACTAATTTCTTTAAAACACTTGTGAATTAAGGTGATCTGTGTCTCGTCACACAAACAGTACCACGCTGTATTTTGGGGCTCACTAATTTCATTAAAACACTTGTGAATTAAGTTGATCTGTGTCTCGTCACACAAAAAGTACCACGCTGTATTTTGGGGCTCACTAATTTATTTAAAACCTTTGTGAATTGAGGTGATCTTCTGTGTCTCGTCAGACAGCCAGCAAGTTTTTTTAGGGCTCACTAATTTCTTTAAAACACTTGTGAATTAAGTTGATCTGTGTCTCGTCATACAAACAGTACCACGCTGTATTTTGGGGCTCACTCATTTCTTTAAAACACTTGTGAAGTAAGGTGATCTGTGTCTCGTCACACAAACAGTACCACGCTGTATTTTGGGGCTCACTAATTTCTTTAAAACACTTGTGAATTAAGTTAATCTTTATCTCGTCACACAAACAGTACCACGCTGTGTTTTGGGGCTCACTAATTTCTTTAAAACATTTGTGAATTGAGGTGATCTTCTGTGTCTCGTCACACAGCCAGCAAGTTTTTTTGGGGCTCACTAATTTATTTAAAACATTTGTGAATTGAGGTGATCTTCTGTGTCTCGTCACACAACAGTACCACGCTGTATTTTGGGGCTCACTAATTTCTTTAAAACACTTGTGAATTAAGTTGATCTGTGTCTCGTCACACAAAAAGTACCACGCTGTATTTTGGGGCTCACTAATTTATTTAAAACCTTTGTGAATTGAGGTGATCTTCTGTGTCTCGTCAGACAGCCAGCAAGTTTTTTTGGGGCTCACTAATTTCTTTAAAACACTTGTGAATTAAGTTGATCTGTGTCTCGTCATACAAACAGTACCACGCTGTATTTTGGGGCTCACTCATTTCTTTAAAACACTTGTGAATTAAGGTGATCTGTGTCTCGTCACACAAACAGTACCACGCTGTATTTTGGGGCTCACTAATTTCTTTAAAACACTTGTGAATTAAGTTAATCTTTATCTCGTCACACAAACAGTACCACGCTGTGTTTTGGGGCTCACTAATTTCTTTAAAACATTTGTGAATTGAGGTGATCTTCTGTGTCTCGTCACACAGCCAGCAAGTTTTTTTGGGGCTCACTAATTTCTTTAAAACACTTGTGAATTAAGGTGATCTGTGTCTCGTCACACAAACAGTACCACGCTGTATTTTGGGGCTCAATAATTTCTTCAAAACACTTGTGAATTAAGTTGATCTGTGTCTCGTCACACAAACAGTACCACGCTGTATTTTGGGGCTCACTAATTTATTTAAAACATTTGTGAATTGAGGTGATCTTCTGTGTCTCGTCACACAGCCAGCAAGTTTTTTTGGGGCTTACTAATTTCTTTAAAAACACTTGTGAATTAAGGTGATCTGTGTCTCATCATACAATCAGTACCACGCTGTTTTTTTGGGCTCACTAATTTCTTTAAAACACTTGTGAATTAAGGTGATCTGTGTCTCGTCATACGAACAGTACCACACTGTATTTTGGGGCTCACTAATTTCTTCAAAACACGTGTGAATTAAGTTGATCTGTGTCTCGTCACACAAACAGTACCACGCTGTATTTTGGGGCTCACTAATTTATTTAAAACATTTGTGAATTGAGGTGATCTTCTGTGTCTCGTCACACAGCCAGCAAGTTTTTTTGGGGCTCACTAATTTCTTTAAAACACTTGTGAATTGAGGTGATCTTCTGTGTCTCGTCACACAGCCAGCAAGTTTTTTTGGGGCTCACTAATTTCTTTAAAACACTTGTGAATTAAGGTGATCTGTGTCTCGTCACACAAACAGTACCACGCTGTATTTTGGGGCTCACTAATTTCATTAAAACACTTGTGAATTAAGTTGATCTGTGTCTCGTCACACAAAAAGTACCACGCTGTATTTTGGGGCTCACTAATTTATTTAAAACCTTTGTGAATTGAGGTGATCTTCTGTGTCTCGTCAGACAGCCAGCAAGTTTTTTTAGGGCTCACTAATTTCTTTAAAACACTTGTGAATTAAGGTGATCTGTGTTTCGTCATACAAACAGTACCACGCTGTATTTTGGGGCTCACTAATTTCTTCAAAACACTTGTGAATTAAGTTGATCTGTGTCTCGTCACACAAACAGTACCACGCTGTATTTTGGGGCTCACTAATTATTTAAAACATTTGTGAATTGAGGTGATCTTCTTTGTCTCGTCACACAGCCAGCAAGTTTTTTTTGGGCTCACTAATTTCTTTAAAACACTTGTGAAGTAAGGTGATCTGTGTCTCGTCACACAAACAGTACCACGCTGTATTTTGGGGCTCACTAATTTCTTTAAAACACTTGTGAATTAAGTTAATCTTTGTCTCGTCACACAAACAGTACCACGCTGTGTTTTGGGGCTCACTAATTTATTTAAAACATTTGTGAATTGAGGTGATCTTCTGTGTCTCGTCACACAGCCAGCAAGTTTTTTTGGGGCTCACTAATTTCTTTAAAACACTTGTGAATTAAGGTGATCTTCTGTGTCTCGTCACACAGCCAGCAAGTTTTTTTGGGGCTCACTAATTTCGTTAAAACACTTGTGAATTAAGGTAATCTGTGTCTCGTCACACAAAAAGTACCACGCTGTATTTTGGGGCTCACTAATTTATTTAAAACATTTGTGAATTGAGGTGATCTTCTGTGTCTCGTCACACAGCCAGCAAGTTTTTTTGGGGCTCACTAATTTCTTTAAAACACTTGTGAATTAAGGTGATCTGTGTCTCGTCATACAAGCAGTACCACTCTGTATTTTGGGGCTCACTCATTTCTTTAAAACACTTGTGAATTAAGGTGATCTGTGTCTCGTCATACAAACAGTACCACGCTGTATTTTGGGGCTCACTAATTTCTTTAAAACACTTGTGAATTAAGGTGATCTGTGTCTCGTCACACAAACAGTACCACGCTGTATTTTGGGGCTCACTAATTTATTTAAAACATTTGTGAATTGAGGTGATCTTCTGTGTCTCATCACACAGCCAGCAAGTTTTTTTGGGGCTCACTAATTTCTTTAAAACACTTGTGAATTAAGGTGATCTATGTCTCGTTATACAAACAGTACCATGCTCTATTTTGGGGCCCACTAATTTCTTTAAAACACTTGTGAATTAAGGTGATCTGTGTCTCATCACACAAACAGTACCACTCTGTATTTTGGGGCTCACTAATTTATTTAAAACATTTGTGAATTGAGGTGATCTTCTGTGTCTCGTCACACAGCCAGCAAGTTTTTTTGGGGCTCACTGATTTCTTTAAAACACTTGTGAATTAAGGTGATCTGTGCCTCGTCATACAAACAGTACCACGCTGTATTTTGGGGCTCACTAATTTCTTTAAAAAACTTGTGAATTAAGGTGATCTGTGTCTCGTCACACAAACAGTACCACGCTGTATTTTGGGGCTCACTAATTTATTTAAAACATATGTGAATTGAGGTGATCTTCTGTGTCTCGTCACACAGCCAGCAAGTTTTTTTGGGGCTCACTAATTTCTTTAAAACACTTGTGAATTAAGGTGATCTGTGTCTCGTCACACAAACGGTACCACGCTGTATTTTGGGGCTCACTAATTTCTTTAAAACATTTGTGACTTAAGGTGATCTGCGTCTCGTCACACAAACAGTACCACACTGTATTTTGGGGCTCACTAATTTATTTAAAACATTTGTGAATTGATGTGATCTTCTGTGTCTCGTCACACAGCCAGCAAGTTTTTTTGGGGCTCACTAATTTCTTTAAAACACTTGTGAATTAAGGTGATCTATGTCTCGTTATACAAACAGTACCATGCTCTATTTTGGGGCCCACTAATTTCTTTAAAACACTTGTGAATTAAGGTGATCTGTGTCTCATCACACAAACAGTACCACTCTGTATTTTGGGGCTCACTAATTTATTTAAAACATTTGTGAATTGAGGTGATCTTCTGTGTCTCATCACACAGCCAGCAAGTTTTTTTGGGGCTCACTAATTTCTTTAAAACACTTGTGAATTAAGGTGATCTGTGTCTCGTCACACAAACAGTACCACGCTGTATTTTGGGGCTCACTAATTTCTTCAAAACACTTGTGAATTAAGTTGATCTGTGTCTCGTCACACAAACAGTACCACGCTGTATTTTGGGGCTCACTAATTTAATTAAAACATTTGTGAATTGAGGTGATCTTCTGTGTCTCGTCACACAGCCAGCAAGTTTTTTTGGGGCTCACTAATTTCTTTAAAACACTTGTGAATTAAGGTGATCTGTGTCTCATCATACAAACAGTACCACGCTGTATTTTGGGGCTCACTAATTTCTTTAAAACACTTGTGAATTAAGGTGATCTGTGTCTCGTCACACAAACAGTACCACGCTGTATTTTGGGGCTCACTAATTTCTTCAAAACACTTGTGAATTAAGTTGATCTGTGTCTCGTCACACAAACAGTACCACGCTGTATTTTGAGGCTCACTAATTTATTTAAAACATTTGTGAATTGAGGTGATCTTCTGTGTCTCGTCACACAGCCAGCAAGTTTTTTTGGGGCTCACAAATTTCTTTAAAAACACTTGTGAATTAAGGTGATCTGTGTCTCGTCATACGAACAGTACCACACTGTATTTTGGGGCGCACTAATTTCTTCAAAACATGTGTGAATTAAGTTGATCTGTGTCTCGTCACACAAACAGTACCACGCTGTATTTTGGGGCTCACTAATTTATTTAAAACATTTGTGAATTGAGGTGATCTTCTGTGTCTTGTCACACAGCCAGCAAGTTTTTTTGGGGCTCAGTAATTTCTTAAAAACACTTGTGAATTAAGGTGATCTGTGTCTCGTCACACAGACAGTACCACGCTGTATTTTGGGGCTCACTAATTTATTTAAAACATTTGTGAATTGATGTGATCTTCTGTGTCTCGTCACACAGCCAGCAAGTTTTTTTGGGGCTCAGTAATTTCTTTAAAACACTTCTGAATTAAGGTGATCTATATCTCGTTATACAAACAGTACCACATTGCGTTTTGGGGCGCACTAATTCCTTCAAAACACGTGTGAATTAAGTTGATCTGTGTCTCGTCACACAAACAGTACCACGCTGTATTTTGGGGCTCACTAATTTATTTAAAACATTTGTGAATTGAGGTGATCTTCTGTGTCTCGTCACACAGCCAGCAAGTTTTTTTGGGGCTCACTAATTTCTTTAAAACACTTGTGAATTAAGGTGATCTGTGTCTCATCATACAAACAGTACCACGCTGTATTTTGGGGCTCACTAATTTCTTTAAAACACTTGTGAATTAAGTGATATGTGTCTCGTCATACAAACAGTATCACGCTGTATTTTGGGGCTCACTAATTTCTTTAAAACAATTGTGAATTAAGGTGATCTGTGTCTCGTCACACAAAAAGTACCACGCTGTATTTTGGGGCTCACTAATTTATTTAAAAAATTTGTGAATTAAGGTGATCTTCTGTGTCTCATCACACAGCCAGCAAGTTTTTTTGGGGCTCACTAATTTCTTTAAAACACTTGTGAATTAAGGTGATCTGTGCCTCGTCATACAAACAGTACCACGCTGTATTTTGAGGCTCACTAATTTCTTTAAAACACTTGTGAATTTAGGTGATCTGTGTCTCGTCATACAAACAGTACCACGCTGTATTTTGCGGCTCACTAATTTCTTTAAAACATTTGTGAATTGAGGTGATCTTCTGTGTCTCGTCACACAGCCAGCAAGTTTTTTTGGGGCTCACTAATTTCTTTAAAACACTTGTGAATTAAGGTGATCTGTGTCTCGTCACACAAACAGTACCACGCTGTATTCTGGAGCTCACTAATTTATTTAAAACATTTGTGAATTGATGTGATCTTCTGTGTCTCGTCACACAGCCAGCAAGTTTTTTTGGGGCTCAGTAATTTCTTTAAAACACTTGTGAATTAAGGTGATCTATATCTCGTTATACAAACAGTACCACACTGTGTTTTGGGGCTCACTAATTCCTTCAAAACACGTGTGAATTAAGTTGATCTGTGTCTCGTCACACAAACAGTACCACGCTGTATTTTGGGGCTCACTAATTTATTTAAAACATTTGTGAATTGAGGTGATCTTCTGTGTCTCGTCACACAGCCAGCAAGTTTTTTTGGGGCTCACTAATTTCTTTAAAACACTTGTGAATTAAGGTGATCTGTGTCTCATCATACAAACAGTACCACGCTGTATTTTGGGGCTCACATATTTCTTTAAAACACTTGTGAATTAAGGTGATATGTGTCTCGTCATACAAACAGTATCACGCTGTATTTTGGGGCTCACTAATTTCTTTAAAACAATTGTGAATTAAGGTGATCTGTGTCTCGTCACACAAAAAGTACCACGCTGTATTTTGGGGCTCACTAATTTATTTAAAAAATTTGTGAATTAAGGTGATCTTCTGTGTCTCATCACACAGCCAGCAAGTTTTTTTTGGGGCTCACTAATTTCTTTAAAACACTTGTGAATTAAGGTGATCTGTGCCTCGTCATACAAACAGTACCACGCTGTATTTTGAGGCTCACTAATTTCTTTAAAACACTTGTGAATTAAGGTGATCTGTGTCTCGTCATACAAACAGTACCACGCTGTATTTTGCGGCTCACTAATTTCTTTAAAACACTTGTGAATTTAGGTGATCTGTGTCTCATCACACAAACAGTACCACGCTGTATTTTGGGGCTCACTAATTTATTTAAAACATTTGTGAATTGAGGTGATCTTCTGTGTCTCGTCACACAGCCAGCAAGTTTTTTTGGGGCTCACTAATTTCTTTAAAACACTTGTGAATTAAGGTGATCTGTGTCTCGTCACACAAACAGTACCACGCTGTATTTTGGGGCTCACTAATTTCATTAAAACACTTGTGAATTAAGTTGATCTGTGTCTCGTCACACAAAAAGTACCACGCTGTATTTTGGGGCTCACTAATTTATTTAAAACCTTTGTGAATTGAGGTGATCTTCTGTGTCTCGTCAGACAGCCAGCAAGTTTTTTTAGGGCTCACTAATTTCTTTAAAACACTTGTGAATTAAGGTGATCTGTGTTTCGTCATACAAACAGTACCACGCTGTATTTTGGGGCTCACTAATTTCTTTAAAACACTTGTGAATTAAGTTGATCTGTGTCTCGTCATACAAACAGTACCACGCTGTATTTTGGGGCTCACTCATTTCTTTAAAACACTTGTGAAGTAAGGTGATCTGTGTCTCGTCACACAAACAGTACCACGCTGTATTTTGGGGCTCACTAATTTCTTTAAAACACTTGTGAATTAAGTTAATCTTTGTCTCGTCACACAAACAGTACCACGCTGTGTTTTGGGGCTCACTAATTTATTTAAAACATTTGTGAATTGAGGTGATCTTCTGTGTCTCGTCACACAGCCAGCAAGTTTTTTTGGGGCTCACTAATTTCTTTAAAACACTTGTGAATTAAGGTGATCTTCTGTGTCTCGTCACACAGCCAGCAAGTTTTTTTGGGGCTCACTAATTTCGTTAAAACACTTGTGAATTAAGGTAATCTGTGTATCGTCACACAAAAAGTACCACGCTGTATTTTGGGGCTCACAATAATTTATAAAACATTGTGAATTGAGGTGATCTTCTGTGTCTCGTCACACAGCCAGCAAGTTTTTTTGGGGCTCACTAATTTCTTTAAAACACTTGTGAATTAAGGTGATCTGTGTCTCGTCATACAAGCAGTACCACTCTGTATTTTGGGGCTCACTCATTTATTTAAAACATTTGTGAATTGAGGTGATCTTCTGTGTCTCGTCACACAGCCAGCAAGTTTTTTTGGGGCTCACTAATTTCTTTAAAACACTTGTGAATTAAGGTGATCTGTGTCTCGTCACACAAACAGTACCACGCTGTATTTTGGGGCTCACTAATTTATTTAAAACATTTGTGAATTGAGGTGATCTTCTGTGTCTCGTCACACAGCCAGCAAGTTTTTTTGGGGCTCACTAATTTCTTTAAAACACTTGTGAATTAAGGTGATCTGTGCCTCGTCATACAAACAGTACCACGCTGTATTTTGGGGCTCACTAATTTCTTTAAAAAACTTGTGAATTAAGGTGATCTGTGTCTCGTCACAACAAACAGTACCACGCTGTATTTTGGGGCTCACTAATTTATTTAAAACATATGTGAATTGAGGTGATCTTCTGTGTCTCGTCACACAGCCAGCAAGTTTTTTTGGGGCTCACTAATTTCTTTAAAACACTTGTGAATTAAGGTGATCTGTGTGTCTCGTCCACAAACGGTACCACACCTGTATTTTGGGGCTCACTAATTTCTTTAAAACATTTGTGACTTAAGGTGATCTGCGTCTCGTCACACAAACAGTACCACACTGTATTTTGGGGCTCACTAATTTATAAAACATTTGTGAATTGATGTGATCTTCTGTGTCGTCACACAGCCAGCAAGTTTTTTTGGGGCTCACTAATTTCTTTAAAACACTTGTGAATTAAGGTGATCTATGTCTCGTTATACAAACAGTACCATGCTCTATTTTGGGGCCCACTAATTTCTTTAAAACACTTGTGAATTAAGGTGATCTGTGTCTCATCACACATACAGTACCACGCTGTATTTTGGGGCTCACTAATTTATTTAAAACATTTGTGAATTGAGGTGATCTTCTGTGTCTCATCACACAGCCAGCAAGTTTTTTTGGGGCCCACTAATTCTTTAAAACACTGTGAATTAAGGTGATCTGTGTCTCATCACACAAACAGTACCACTCTGTATTTTGGGGCTCACTAATTTATTAAAAACATTTGTGAATTGAGGTGATCTTCTGTGTCTCGTCACACAGCCAGCAAGTTTTTTTGGGGCTCACTAATTTCTTTTAAACACTTGTGAATTAAGGTGATCTGTGTCTCGTCACACAAACAGTACCACGCTGTTTTTTGGGGCTCACTAATTTATTTAAAACATTTGTGAATTGAGGTGATCTTCTGTGTCTCGTCACACAGCCAGCAAGTTTTTTTGGGGCTCACTAATTTCTTTAAAACACTTGTGAATTAAGGTGATCTGTGCCTCGTCATACAACAGTACAACACGCTGTATTTTGGGGCTCACTAATTTCTTTAAAAAACTTGTGAATTAAGGTGATCTGTGTCTCGTCACACAAACAGTACCACGCTGTATTTTTGGGCTCACTAATTTATTTAAAACATATGTGAATTGAGGTGATCTTCTGTGTCTCGTCACACAGCCAGCAAGTTTTGGGGCTCACTAATTTCTTTAAAACACTTGTGAATTAAGGTGATCTGTGTCTCGTCACACAAACGGTACCACGCTGTATTTTGGGGCTCACTAATTTCTTTAAAACATTTGTGACTTAAGGTGATCTGCGTCTCGTCACACAAACAGTACCCACACTGTATTTTGGGGCTCACTAATTTATTTAAAACATTTGTGAATTGATGTGATCTTCTGTGTCTCGTCACACACCAGCCAGCAAGTTTTTTGGGGCTCACTAATTCTTTAAAACACTTGTGAATTAAGGTGATCTATGTCTCGTTATACAAACAGTACCATGCTCTATTTTGGGGCCCACTAATTTCTTTAAAACACTTGTGAATTAAGGTGATCTGTGTCTCATCACACATACAAGTACCACGCTGTATTTTGGGGCTCACTAATTTATTAAAACATTTGTGAATTGAGGTGATCTTCTGTGTCTCATCACACAGCCAGCAAGTTTTTTTGGGGCTCACTAATTTCTTTAAAACACTTGTGAATTAAGGTGATCTGTGTCTCGTCACACAAACAGTACCACGCTGTATTTTGGGGCTCACTAATTTCTTCAAAAAACACTGTGAATTAAGTTGATCTGTGTCTCGTCACACAAACAGTACCACGCTGTATTTTGGGGCTCACTAATTTAATTAAAAACATTTGGAATTGAGGTGATCTTCTGTGTCTCGTCACACAGCCAGCAAGTTTTTTTGGGGCTCACTAATTCTTTAAAACACTTGTGAATTAAGGTGATCTGTGTCTCATCATACAAACAGTACCACGCTGTATTTTGGGGCTCACTAATTTCTTTAAAACACTTGTGAATTAAGTGGTGATCTGTGTCTCGTCACACAAAACAGTACCACGCTGTATTTTGGGGCTCACTAATTTCTTCAAAACACTTGTGAATTAAGTTGATCTGTGTCTCGTCACACAAACAGTACCACGCCTGTATTTTGAGGCTCACTAATTTATTTAAAAACATTTGTGAATTGAGGTGATCTTCTGGTCTCGTCACACAGCCAGCAAGTTTTTTTGGGGCTCACAAATTTCTTAAAAACACTTGTGAATTAAGGTGATCTGTGTCTCATCATACAAACAGTACCACGCTGTATTTTTGGGCTCACTAATTTCTTTAAAACACTTGTGAATTAAGGTGATCTGTGTCTCGTCATACGAACAGTACCACACTGTATTTTGGGGCGCACTAATTTCTTCAAAACACGTGTGAATTAAGTTGATCTGTGTCTCGTCACACAAACAGTACCACGCTGTATTTTGGGGCTCACTAATTTATTTAAAACATTTGTGAATTGAGGTGATCTTCTGTGTCTCGTCACACAGCCAGCAAGTTTTTGGGGGCTCACTAATTTCTTAAAAACACTTGTGAATTAAGGTGATCTGTGTCTCGTCACACAAACAGTACCACGCTGTATTTTGGGGCTCACTAATTTATTTAAAACATTGTGAATTGATGTGATCTTCTGTGTCTCGTCACACAGCCAGCAAGTTTTTTGGGCTCAGTAATTTCTTTAAAACACTTGTGAATTAAGGTGATCTATATCTCGTATACAAAACAGTACCACACTGCGTTTGGGGCTCACTAATTCCTTTCAAACACGTGTGAATTAAGTTATCTGTGTCTCGTCACACAAACAGTACCACGCTGTATTTTGGGGCTCACTAATTTATTTAAAACATTTGTGAATTGAGGTGATCTTCTGTGTCTCGTCACACAGCCAGCAAGTTTTTTGGGGCTCACTAATTTCTTTAAAACACTTGTGAATTAAGTGATCTGTGTCTCATCATACAAACAGTACCACGCTGTATTTTGGGGCTCACTAATTTCTTTAAAACACTTGTGAATTAAGGTGATATGTGTCTCGTCATACAAACAGTATCACGCTGTATTTTGGGGCTCACTAATTTCTTAAAACAATGTGAATTAAGGTGATCTGTGTCTCGTCACACAAAAAGTACCACGCTGTATTTGGGGCTCACTAATTTATTTTAAAAATTTGTGAATTAAGGTGATCTTCTGTGTCTCATCACACAGCCAGCAAGTTTTTTTGGGGCTCACTAATTTCTTTAAAACACTTGTGAATTAAGGTGATCTGTGCCTCGTCATACAAACAGTACCACGCTGTATTTGAGGCTCACTAATTTCTTAAAACACTTGTGAATTTAGGTGATCTGTGTCTCGTCATACAAACAGTACCACGCTGTATTTTGGGCTCACTAATTTCTTTAAAACATTTTGTGAATTGAGGTGATCTTCTGTGTCTCGTCACACAGCCAGCAAGTTTTTTTTGGGCTCACTAATTTCTTTAAAACACTTGTGAATTAAGGTGATCTGTGTCTCGTCACACAAACAGTACCACGCTGTATTTTGGGGCTCACTAATTTATTTAAAACATTTGTGAATTGATGTGATCTTCTGTGTCTCGTCACACAGCCAGCAAGTTTTTTTGGGGCTCAGTAATTTCTTTTAAAACACTTGTGAATTAAGGTGATCTATATCTCGTTATACAAACAGTACCACACTGTGTTTTTGGGCTCACTAATTCCTTCAAAACACGTGTGAATTAAGTTGATCTGTGTCTCGTCACACAAACAGTACCACGCTGTGTATTTTGGGGCTCACTAATTTATTTAAAACATTTGTGAATTGAGGTGATCTTCTGTGTCTCGTCACACAGCCAGCAAGTTTTTTTGGGGCTCACTAATTTCTTTAAAAACACTTGTGAATTAAGGTGATCTGTGTCTCATCATACAAACAGTACCACGCTGTATTTTGGGCTCACTAATTTCTTTAAAACACTTGTGAATTAAGTGATATGTGTCTCGTCATACAAACAGTATCACGCTGTATTTTGGGGCTCACTAATTTCTTTAAAACAATTGTGAATTAAGGTGATCTGTGTCTCGTCACACAAAAAGTACCACGCTGTATTTTGGGGCTCACTAATTTATTTAAAAAATTTGTGAATTAAGGTGATCTTCTGTGTCTCATCACACAGCCAGCAAGTTTTTTTGGGGCTCACTAATTTCTTTAAAACACTTGTGAATTAAGGTGATCTGTGTCTCGTCACACAAACAGTACCACGCTGTATTTTGGGGCTCACTAATTTCATTAAAACACTTGTGAATTAAGTTGATCTGTGTCTCGTCACACAAAAAGTACCACGCTGTATTTTGGGGCTCACTAATTTATTTAAAACCTTTGTGAATTGAGGTGATCTTCTGTGTCTCGCCACACAGCCAGCAAGTTTTTTTAGGGCTCACTAATTTCTTTAAAACACTTGTGAATTAAGGTGATCTGTGTCTCGTCATACAAACAGTACCACGCTGTATTTTGGGGGCTCACTAATTTCTTCAAAACACTTGTGAATTAAGTTGATCTGTGTCTCGTCATACAAAACAGTACCACGCTGTATTTTGGGGCTCACTCATTTCTTTAAAACACTTGTGAATTAAGGTGATCTGTGTCTCGTCACACAAACAGTACCACGCTGTATTTTGGGGCTCACTAATTTCTTTAAAACACTTGTGAATTAAGGTGATCTTTGTCTCGTCACACAAACAGTACCACGCTGTTTTGGGGCTCACTAATTTATTTAAAACATTTGTGAATTGAGGTGATCTTCTGTGTCTCGTCACACAGCCAGCAATTTTGGGGCTCACTAATTTCTTTAAAACACTGTGAATTAAGGTGATCTTTGTGTCTCGTCACACAGCCAGCACGTTTTTTTGGGGCTCACTAATTTCTTTAAAACACTTGTGAATTAAGGTGATCTGTGTCTCGTCACACAAAAAGTACCACGCTGTATTTTGGGCTCACTAATTTATTTAAAACATTTGTGAATTGAGGTGATCTTCTGTGTCTCGTCACACAGCCAGCAAGTTTTTTTGGGGCTCACTAATTTCTTTAAAACACTTGTGAATTAAGGTGATCTGTGTCTCGTCATACAAGCAGTACCACGCTGTATTTTGGGGCTCACTCATTTCTTTAAAACACTTGTGAATTAAGGTGATCTGTGTCTCGTCACACAAACAGTACCACGCTTATTTTGGGGCTCACTAATTTCTTTAAAACACTTGTGAATTAAGGTGATCTGTGTCTCGTCACACAAACAGTACCACGCTGTATTTGGGGCTCACTAATTTCTTTAAAACACTTGTGAATTTAGGTGATCTGTGTCTCGTCACACAAACAGTACCACGCTGTTTTGGGGCTCACTAATTTCTTTAAAACATTTGTGAATTAAGGTGATCTCTGTGTCTCGTCACACAGCAGCAAGCTTTTTGGGGCTCACTAATTTCTTTAAAACACTTGTGAATTAAGGTGATCTGTGTCTCGTCACACAAACAGTACCACGCTGTATTTTGGGGCTCACTAATTTCTTTAAAACACTTGTGAATTAAGTTGATCTGTGTCTCGTCACACAAACAGTACCACGCTGTATTTTGGGGCTCACTAATTTATTTAAAACATTTGTGAATTGAGGTGATCTTCTGTGTCTCGTCACACAGCCAGCAAGTTTTTTTGGGCTCACTAATTTCTTTAAAACACTTGTGAATTAAGGTGATCTGTGTCTCATCATACAAACAGTACCAAGCTGTTTTTTTGGGCTCACTAATTTCTTTAAAACACTTGTGAATTAAGTTGATCTGTGTCTCGTCACACAAACAGTACCACGCTGTATTTTGGGGCTCACTAATTTATTTTAAAACATTTGTGAATTGAGGTGATCTTCTGTGTCTCGTCACACAGCCAGCAAGTTTTTTTGGGGCTCACTAATTTCTTTAAAACACTTGTGAATTGAGGTGATCTTCTGTGTCTCGTCACACAGCCAGCAAGTTTTTTTGGGGCTCACTAATTTCTTTAAAACACTTGTGAATTAAGGTGATCTGTGTCTCGTCACACAAACAGTACCACGCTGTATTTTGGGGCTCACTAATTTCTTTAAAACACTTGTGAATTAAGTTGATCTGTGTCTCGTCACACAAAAGTACCACGCTGTATTTTGGGGCTCACTAATTTATTTAAAACCTTTGTGAATTGAGGTGATCTTCTGTGTCTCGTCACACAGCCAGCAAGTTTTTTTAGGGCTCACTAATTTCTTTAAAACACTTGTGAATTAAGGTGATCTGTGTCTCGTCATACAAACAGTACCACGCTGTATTTTGGGGCTCACTAATTTCTTCAAAACACTTGTGAATTAAGTTGATCTGTGTCTCGTCACACAAACAGTACCACGCTGTATTTTGGGGCTCACTAATTTATTTAAAACATTTGTGAGTTGAGGTGATCTTCTTTGTCTCGTCACACAGCCAGCAAGTTTTTTTTGGGCTCACTAATTTCTTTAAAACACTTGTGAAGTAAGGTGATCTGTGTCTCGTCACACAAACAGTACCACGCTGTATTTTGGGGCTCACTAATTTCTTTAAAACACTTGTGAATTAAGTTAATCTGTCTCGTCACACAAACAGTACCACGCTGTATTTTGGGGCTCACTAATTTATTTAAAACATTTGTGAATTGAGGTGATCTTCTGTGTCTCGTCACACAGCCAGCAAGTTTTTTTGGGGCTCACTAATTTCTTTAAAACACTTGTGAATTAAGGTGATCTTCTGTGTCTCGTCACACAGCCAGCAAGTTTTTTTGGGGCTCACTAATTTCGTTAAAACACTTGTGAATTAAGGTAATCTGTGTCTCGTCACACAAAAGTACCACGCTGTATTTTGGGGCTCACTAATTTATTAAAACATTTGTGAATTGCGTGATCTTCTGTGTCTCGTCACACAGCCAGCAAGTTTTTTTGGGGCTCACTAATTTCTTTAAAACACTTGTGAATTAAGGTGATCTGTGTCTCGTCATACAAGCAGTACCACGCTGTATTTTGGGGCTCACTAATTTTTTAAAAACACTTGTGAATTAAGGTGATCTGTGTCTCGTCATACAAACAGTACCACGCTGTATTTTGGGGCTCACTAATTTCTTTAAAACACTTGTGAATTAAGGTGATCTGTGTCTCGTCACACAAACAGTACCATGTTGTATTTTGGGGCTCACTAATTTCTTTAAAACACTTGTGAATTAAGGTGATCTGTGTCTCGTCATACAAACAGTACCACGCTGTATTTTGGGCTCACTAATTTTTTAAACACTTTGTGAATTAAGGTAATCTTCTGTGTCTCGTCACACAGCCAGCAAGTTTTTTGAGGCTCACTAATTTCTTTAAAACACCTGTGAATTAAGGTGATCTGTGTCTCGTCACACAAACAGTACCACGCTGTATTTTGGGGCTCAATAATTTCTTCAAAACACTTGTGAATTAAGTGATCTGTGTCTCGTCACACAAACAGTACCACGCTGTATTTTGGGGCTCACTAATTTATTTAAAACATTTGTGAATTGAGGTGATCTTCTGTGTCTCGTCACACAGCCAGCAAGTTTTTTTTGGGCTCACTAATTTCTTTAAAAACACTTGTGAATTAAGGTGATCTGTGTCTCATCATACAAACAGTACAACGCTGTTTTTTGGGCTCACTAATTTCTTTAAAACACTTGTGAATTAAGGTGATCTGTGTCTCGTCATACAAACAGTACCACACTGTATTTTGGGGCTCACTAATTTCTTCAAAACACTGTGAATTAAGTGATCTGTGTCTCGTCACACAAACAGTACCACGCTGTATTTTGGGGCTCACTAATTTAATTAAAACATTTGTGAATTGAGCTGATCTTCTGTGTCTCGTCACACAGCCAGCAAGTTTTTTTGGGGCTCACTAATTTCTTTAAAACACTTGTGAATTAAGGTGATCTTCTGTGTCTCGTCACACAGCCAGCAAGTTTTTTTGGGCTCACTAATTTTTTTAAAACACTTGTGAATTAAGGTGATATTCTGTGTCTCGTCACACAGCTAGCAAGTTTTTTGGGGCTCACTAATTTCTTTAAAACACTTGTGAATTAAGGTGATCTGTGTGTCTCGTCACACGAAACAGTACCACGCTGTATTTTGGGGCTCACTAATTTCTTTAAAACACTTGTGAATTAAGGTGATCTGTGTCTCGTCACACAAAAAGTACCACGCTGTATTTTGGGCTCACTAATTTATTTAAAACCTTTGTGAATTGAGGTGATCTTCTGTGTCTCGTCACACAGCCAGCAAGTTTTTTGGGGCTCACTAATTTCTTTAAAACACTTGTGAATTAAGGTGATCTGTGTCTCGTCATACAAACAGTACCACGCTGTATTTTGGGGCTCACTAATTTCTTTAAAACACTTGTGAATTAAGTTGATCTGTGTCTCGTCACACAAACAGTACCACGCTGTATTTTGGGGCTCACTAATTTATTTAAAACATTTGTGAATTGAGGTGATCTTCTTTGTCTCGTCACACAGCCAGCAAGTTTTTTGGGGCTCACTAATTTCTTTAAAACACTTGTGAATTAAGTTGATCTGTGTCTCGTCATACAAACAGTACCACGCTGTATTTGGGGCTCACTAATTTCTTTAAAACATTTGTGAATTAAGGTGATCTGTGTCTCGTCACACAAACAGTACCACGCTGTATTTTGGGGCTCACTAATTTCTTTAAAACACTTGTGAATTAAGTTGATCTTTTGTCTCGTCACACAAACAGTACCACGCTGTTTTTTGGGGCTCACTAATTTCTTTAAAAACACTTGTGAATTAAGGTGATCTTCTGTGTCTCGTCAGACAGCCAGCAAGTTTTTTGGGGCTCACTAATTTCTTTAAAACACTTGTGAATTAAGGTGATCTGTGTCTCGTCATACAAACAGTACCACGCTGTATTTTGGGGCTCACTAATTTCTTTCAAAACACTTGTGAATTAAGGTGATCTGTGTCTCGTCACACAAACAGTACCACGCTGTTATTTGGGGCTCACTAATTTATTTAAAACATTTGTGAATTGAGGTGATCTTCTTTGTCTCGTCACACAGCCAGCAAGTTTTTTTGGGGCTCACTAATTTCTTTAAAACACTTGTGAATTAAGGTGATCTGTGTCTCGTCACACAAACAGTACCACGCTGTATTTTGGGGCTCACTAATTTCTTAAAAACACTTGTGAATTAAGGTGATCTGTGTCTCGTCACACAAACAGTACCACGCTGTTTTTTGGGGCTCACTAATTTATTTAAAACATTTGTGAATTGAGGTGATCTTTTGTGTCTCGTCACACAGGCCAGCAAGTTTTTTGGGGCTCACTAATTTCTTTAAAACACTTGTGAATTAAGGTGATCTTCTGTGTCTCGTCACACAGCCAGCAAGTTTTTTTGGGCTCACTAATTTCTTTAAAACACTTGTGAATTAAGGTGATCTGTGTCTCGTCACACAAAAGTACCACGCTGTATTTTGGGGCTCACTAATTTATTTAAAACATTTGTGAATTGAGGTGATCTTCTGTGTCTCGTCACACAGCCAGCAAGTTTTTTTGGGGCTCACTAATTTCTTTAAAACACTTGTGAATTAAGGTGATCTGTGTCTCGTCATACAAGCAGTACCACGCTGTATTTTGGGGCTCACTAATTTCTTTAAAAACACTTGTGAATTAAGGTGATCTGTGTCTCGTCATACAAACAGTACCACGCTGTATTTTGGGGCTCACTAATTTCTTTAAAAACATTTGTGAATTAAGGTGATCTGTGTCTCGTCACACAAACAGTACCAAGTTGTATTTGGGGCTCACTAATTTCTTTAAAACACTTGTGAATTAAGGTGATCTGTGTCTCGTCACACAAACAGTACCACGCTGTATTTTGGGGCTCACTAATTTCTTTAAAACACTTGTGAATTAAGTGATCTTCTGTGTCTCGTCACACAGCCAGCAAGTTTTTTTGGGGCTCACTAATTTCTTTAAAACACTTGTGAATTAAGGTGATCTGTGTCTCGTCACACAAACAGTACCACGCTGTATTTGGGGCTCACTAATTTCTTTCAAAACACTTGTGAATTAAGTTGATCTGTGTCTCGTCACACAAACAGTACCACGCTGTATTTTGGGGCTCACTAATTTATTTAAAACATTTGTGAATTGAGGTGATCTTCTGTGTCTCGTCACACAGCCAGCAAGTTTTTTTGGGGCTTACTAATTTCTTTAAAAACACTTGTGAATTAAGGTGATCTGTGTCTCATCATACAAACAGTACAACGCTGTTTTTTTGGGCTCACTAATTTCTTTAAAACACTTGTGAATTAAGGTGATCTGTGTCTCGTCATACAAACAGTACCACGCTGTATTTTGGGGCTCACTAATTTCTTTAAAACACTTGTGAATTAAGTTGATCTGTGTCTCGTCACACAAACAGTACCACGCTGTATTTTGGGGCTCACTAATTTATTTAAAACATTTGTGAATTGAGGTGATCTTCTGTGTCTCGTCACACAGCCAGCAAGTTTTTTTGGGGCTCACTAATTTCTTTTAAAACACTTGTGAATTAAGGTGATCTTCTGTGTCTCGTCACACAGCCAGCAAGTTTTTTTGGGGCTCACTAATTTCTTTAAAACACTTGTGAATTAAGGTGATATCTGTGTCTCGTCACACAGCTAGCAAGTTTTTTTTGGGGCTCACTAATTTCTTTAAAACACTTGTGAATTAAGGTGATCTGTGTCTCGTCACACACAGTACCACGCAAGTTATTTTGGGGCTCACTAATTTCATTAAAAACACTTGTGAATTAAGTTGATCTGTGTCTCGTCACACAAACAGTACCACGCTGTATTTTGGGCTCACTAATTTATTTAAAACCTTTGTGAATTGAGGTGATCTTCTGTGTCTCGCCACACAGCCAGCAAGTTTTTTTAGGGCTCACTAATTTCTTTAAAACACTTGTGAATTAAGGTGATCTGTGTCTCGTCATACAAACAGTACCACGCTGTATTTTGGGGGCTCACTAATTTCTTCAAAACACTTGTGAATTAAGTTGATCTGTGTCTCGTCACACAAACAGTACCACGCTGTATTTTGGGGCTCACTAATTTATTTAAAACCTTTGTGAATTGAGGTGATCTTCTTTGTCTCGTCACACAGCCAGCAAGTTTTTTTGGGGCTCACTAATTTCTTTAAAACACTTGTGAATTAAGTTGATCTGTGTCTCGTCATACAAACAGTACCACGCTGTATTTTGGGGCTCACTCATTTCTTTAAAACATTTGTGAAGTAAGGTGATCTGTGTCTCGTCACACAAACAGTACCACGCTGTATTTTGGGGCTCACTAATTTCTTTAAAACACTTGTGAATTAAGTTAATCTTTGTCTCGTCACACAAACAGTACCACGCTGTGTTTTGGGGCTCACTAATTTCTTTAAAACACTTGTGAATTAAGGTGATCTTCTGTGTCTCATCACACAGCCAGCAAGTTTTTTTGGGGCTCACTAATTTCTTTAAAACACTTGTGAATTAAGGTGATCTGTGTCTCGTCACACAAACAGTACCACGCTGTATTTTGGGGCTCACTAATTTATTTTAAAACACTTGTGAATTAGCTGATCTGTGTCTCGTCACACAGCCACGCAAGTTTTTTTGGGGCTCACTAATTTCTTTAAAACACTTGTGAATTAAGGTGATCTGTGTCTCGTCACACAAACAGTACCACGCTGTATTTTGGGCTCACTAATTTCTTTAAAACACTTGTGAATTGAGGTGATCTTCTGTGTCTCGTCACACAGCCAGCAAGTTTTTTTGGGGCTCACTAATTTCTTTAAAACACTTGTGAATTAAGGTGATCTGTGTCTCGTCACACAAACAGTACCACGCTGTATTTTGGGGCTCACTAATTTCTTCAAAACACTTGTGAATTAAGTTGATCTGTGTCTCGTCACACAAACAGTACCACGCTGTATTTTGGGCTCACTAATTTATTTAAAACATTTGTGAATTGAGGTGATCTTCTGTGTCTCGTCACACAGCCAGCAAGTTTTTTTGGGGCTCACTAATTTCTTTAAAACACTTGTGAATTAAGGTGATCTGTGTCTCGTCACACAAACAGTACCACGTTGTATTTGGGGCTCACTAATTTCTTTAAAACACTTGTGAATTAAGGTGATCTGTGTCTCGTCATACAAAACAGTACCACACTGTATTTTTGGGCTCACTAATTTCTTTAAAACACTTGTGAATTAAGTGTGATCTGTGTCTCGTCACACAAACAGTACCACGCTGTATTTTGGGGCTCACTAATTTCTTTAAAACACTTGTGAATTAAGGTGATCTGTGTGTCTCGTCACACAACAAGTACCACGCTGTATTTTGGGGCTCACTAATTTCTTTAAAACACTTGTGAATTAAGGTGATCTGTGTCTCGTCATACAAACAGTACCACGCTGTATTTTGGGGCTCACTAATTTCTTTAAAACACTTGTGAATTGAGGTGATCTTCTGTGTCTCGTCACACAGCCAGCAAGTTTTTTTGAGGCTCACTAATTTCTTTAAAACACTTGTGAATTAAGGTGATCTGTGTCTCGTCACACAAACAGTACCACGCTGTATTTTGGGGCTCACTAATTTCTTTAAAACACTTGTGAATTAAGGTGATCTGTGTCTCGTCATACAAACAGTACCACGCTGTATTTTGGGGCTCACTAATTTCTTTAAAACACTTGTGAATTGAGGTGATCTTCTGTGTCTCGTCACACAGCCAGCAAGTTTTTTTGAGGCTCACTAATTTCTTTAAAACACTTGTGAATTAAGGTGATCTGTGTCTCGTCACACAAACAAACAGTACCACTCTGTATTTTGGGGCTCACTAATTTCTTTAAAACACTTGTGAATTAAGGTGATCTGTGTCTCGTCACACAAACAGTACCACGCTGTATTTTGGGGCTCACTAATTTATTTAAAACACTTGGGAATTAAGGGTGATCTTCTGGGTCTCGTCACACAGCCAGCAAGTTTTTTGGGCTCACTAATTTCTTTAAAACACTTGTAATTAAGGTGATCTGTGTCTCGTCACACAAACAGTACCACTCTGTTTATTTGGGGCTCACTAATTTCTACAAAACATTTGTGAATTGAGGTGATCTCTCTCTTGTCACTGGCTGCCAGCTATCAGTGTCTCACTGAGTTTATTTACCAGAGTTCTTTAAATCTTTATACCAGAGTTGAATCAGAGTTCGTATATATTAATCTATATATCACTCACCATGTCTGAAAAGAACAAAAAGGACAGGCAGACGCTCCCAGACACAGATAAGAGGGCAAGCAGCCCCTGTGTCGGGAGGCTGTGCCTCTGGTTCGTGGTGGACGTGGTGCATCCTCTGCAGGGGCACGCTTGTCCTTTATAACTGGTGCTGGCCGTCTTCTTAACCTGCAGCAGCAACATAGAGAGGATTTTGGTGATTGGCTAAGCCAGGCCATACTATCCTCCGAGTCCTCTGCCAGCCAGGCTTCTAGTTGCTTTACAGTAGGGATGTGCGTTTCGTGTTTCGGAATTTCGGAATTTTTCACGAAATTTCCCGATTCGTGTTTTCGGATGCGGCCGATTTTTCCGAAAATTTTTAGATCCGAAAATGGCAGATCCGAAAAGTTTTCCGAGCCGAAACTAAATATTTTCGGAAATTTTCGAATGTACTTGAAATGTGTTCAAATCGAAAATTTATTGCTTTGAACGAGGAGAACAAGAATTTCCGAAAAAAACGAATATTTTTCGAAAATACGAAAAGTCGATACAAAAAACGAGCTAAGTGACACGAAAATACGAAAAATGGTCGAAAGTCCGAAAAAAAATGTACACGGAAAACGAGTCGAGTCGAACCGAATCGAATCAGAAATCGGTCGAAACGAGCCGAATCTAAAAGTTTAAAAATCCGAAAAATCGAATCGAATCGAACCGAGAAAAAAAATCGGTGCACAAGCCTACTTTACAGTCCACCTCAGCTGCCAAAGCATCTAATGCAGCCTCCATGTCCGCAGCTACTCCTGCCGTAGCCTCTCTATCACACACGGAGGAGTCAGCTGAATTGTTTGACTACAATGAGAGTGATATGCTGCTTGAGGATGCGCAGCAAGTACAGTGTTCTGATTCAATCTCTGAGGTTGAGCAAGGGAGTATAATCAACCTAGAGGAAGGGGGTGCTAGTGATGACACACAAATAACTGGCACTCATGTTGCCCCAGCAGCTGCAGCATACTGCCAAGTTGGCTCCAGTGACGAGGAGATAGGGGGTGAAGATGACATTGATGATGATGAGGTCACTGACTCCACCTGGGTGCCAGATCGAACTGAGGAATAAAGTGAGGAGGAGGGGGAGGAGGAGGAGGAGGCACAGCAAACACGAGGCTCAACATCCACTGTGACCAACCGTAGCTCTAGCCAGTCCAAGGCATCAGATGTCAGAGCTGCTCCGGTGCAGAGCGCTGTTGTCTCAAAGAACACATGCAGGAACTCTGCTGTCTGGGAGTTCTTTAAGAAATGTGCAGCAGACCCCACCGTTGCTATTTGTAATCTATGTCAGAGGAGGCTGAAGCGTAGGATAAACACCGGACACTTGGGTACCACGTGCTTGAGGCGACATATGAACAAGTGCCACACATCCCGTTGGCGCAAAACTTTGCGTAGGTCCTCCTCCTCCTCATCTGTCTCTACCCACACTGTATGTCCTGCCATGTCATTGCCTACAACCTCCACCGACAGGGATGATGCTACAGTAATGGATGTACCAGCAGGTCCTTCCTCACAATGTGACATCATCCCAGTAGCTGAAGTTTTACGCAGTCAGATTACGTTGCCGCAGCTGCTGCAGCGAAAGAAAAAATATAGCCCCAAGCATCCCCAAGCACAGCGTTTAAATGCCAGCTTAGCAAAATTACTCGCATTGCAGCTGCTGCCTTTCCAGCTGGTGGACTCTGCTCCCTTCCGTTAATTTGCTGAATGTGCTGTACCACAGTGGCAGGTTCCAAAACGTCATTAATTTTCACGCAAGGCCATTCCAGCACTATACCAGCACGTGGAAGACAATGTTATCCAGTCATTGGGAAAGGCAGTCAGCAGCAAGGTGCATGTCACTTTAGACACGTGGTCCAGCAAGCATGGACAGGGTTGTTACATTTCCTTCACGGCACACTGGGTAACTCTGATTGCAGCTGGGAGGGATCCAAGACGGGCTCTGTGCTGGAGCTTGTTCATCCACCACGCCTCCAGAAAGCTGCTTGTATGAGGTCTGTCTGCTCCACCACCACCACCTCTCCCTCTTCCTCCTCCTCCTCCTCCTTCTCTGTCTCTGGCGAAGTGGCAATTAAACCGACGCCTGACAGGGTCTACGCAATGGCTCAAGCAAAAAGATGCCATACTGTGCTTGAGCTGGTTTGCTTAGGGGACAGGAGCCACACCGGGCCAGAAATTCTGTCAGCTCTGCAGGGGCAGGTGCAGAGATGGTTAACACCACGCCAGCTTGAGCTGGGAATGATCGACTGCGATAATGGCAGCAACCTTCTCTCCGCCCTACGCAAGGGTAAATTGACGCATGTACCATGCCTAGCACACATCCTAAATCTGGTGGTACAGCGTTTCCTAACCAAGTACACAGGGCTGCCAGAGCTTCTCATCCAGGCCAGAAAAGTCTGCAGCCACTTCAGACGGTCATTCCCAGCAAGCATTCGCCTGGCAGAAATTCAAAGAGAATTCCACCTTCCCACAAACCGTCTGATCTGTGACATGCCCACAGGTGGAACTCGACATTAGCAATGCTGCAGCGTCTGCACAAGCAGCAGAGGGCCATCAACGAGTACCTGTGTGAGTATGGCACAAGGACAGGTTCAGGTCAACTTTTTTTTCCCCCCCGCAGTGGCTGATGATCAAGGATGCATGCACTGTACTGTCACCATTTGAGGAGGCAACAAGGATGGTGAGCAGGGACAGTGCATGCATCAGTGACACAATTCCTTTAGTGTTCCTGCTGGAGCACTCTCTGCGGGGAATTATAGATGTGGCTCTAGAGGCAGAGCAGCGGGAGGAAGAGGAGGCCTTCCCTTGCTCTCAAGGCCCCAGTCTTTCCGCAGACAGCATTCCAGCGGGTCCTACTCAGATCAGACAGGAGAAGGATGAGGAGAAGGAGGACTATTTAAGTAGTGGGGGCATTGAAGGTGGGGATTCCTCAAGGGAGGGTTTTGTGTGCCCAGAAACAGAAGGGCTTGTGCGTGGCTGGGAGGAGGAAGTGCACGATACGGTCATCCTCTTTGACCAGGAAGACTCGGCAGCTAATGCCACCTCCAACCTACGCTGCATGGGCTCCTTAATGATGCAAAGCCTGCTAAAGGACCCCAGGATTCGTGCTATCAAGGAGAGGGATCATTACTGGTTGGCAACCCTTCTTGATCCACGATACAAGGGGAAAGTTGCAGAGCTCATCCTGCCCGCACAGAGGGAGCACAGGATGACAAAACTTGAGGACGCTCTAAAGCGACACTTGTGTAACACCTTTCCAGGCACTGGTAGATTACCAAGTGCTGACACACGTGCTTCTGAGGCTGCAGGTGATCAGAGGAATAGCGGTGAAGGCCAGGGCCGCTTGACTGATGCTTTTTTAAATTTTTTTAGTCCACGACGCCCAAGGACGTCAAATGTAGGCACCCATTGCCAGCATCTTCACCATATGGTGCAGGACTACCTAGGGGCAAGGGCAGGTCTGGATACCTTTCCAGCAGATGATCCACTGGCTTACTGGGTTTTGAGATTCGATCACTGGCCAGAACGTAGCCAAGCCAATATGCTATGCAGCTACTAGGTTACCCTTCATCTAGCCTGCTTTCTGAAAGGACGTTCAGTGCCGCTGGAGGTTTTGTCACAGACAAAAGAGTGCGTCTGTCCACCGACTCTGTAGACCGGCTGACATTTATAAAAATGAATCAGTCCTGGATCAGCAGCTATCAATCCCCTGATGCCGAAGTAACGGAATAGATCGGGTATGTCTTCTGCATGCACAAAACCTCCAGCACTGAACTCTTCCACAATACCACAAAAGGGTAATGGTGTGAAGGCACTTGCTGCCATGAAAGGCACAATATTTGGCTGCACTGACGCCTTTGCCAGATTTATATCATTTTATTTTTTTGAACCTCAGGGTCCAACCCTGCAATCTTCCACAATACCACAGAGGGGTTACTGTATGACGATACTTGCTGACCTGGCATAAAAGGCACAATATCTGGGAGCACTGACGCCCATTAACAGATAAAAAAAAACACTTTTCAATATAGGACCACATGGTCCACCCCTGCACTCTTACACAATACCACAGAGGGGTTAGGCTAGGGTCAGATGAGCGCATTTTCTACGAACTGTGCGTCCGTGCAGTACGGACGTACTTACTGACTGTGACGACAAGGTAGTGGCCACACAGTCTGTTTTTTTCACTGATGTAGCAGGGAAAATAAATTGCAATGAAAGAACATTCTGTCCGTCAAAAATGCTGGACGTATAAATGCAGTCTGTCTGACCTTGTTGCATCACTCACACACAAAGCTATGCGGACGTTGTGGACGTGGCGCACTCTGCACGTCCGTTCTAGCAGTATTACGTTCTTGCCTAACCTGCATCCGTTTGCAGCATCCGTCAGCCCCCGCACTACTGTGCGGACGTACTTCGTGTGTGTGGCTCCATTTAACACAATTGTATGCTATCACGGACGTACTTATGTGCAGCAACACGGACGTTAACACTGCGTTCGTCTGACCCCAGCCTTACTGTATGATGATACTTGCTGGCCTGGTAGTCTTGCACCAAAGGCACAATATCTGGGTGCACTGACGCCCATTACCAGATCAAAAACTTTTCAATATAGGACCACATGGTCCACCCCTGCACTCTTCCACAATACCACAGAGGGGTTACTGTATGATGATACTTGATGGCCTGGCATTAAAGGCACAATATCTGGGTGCACTGACGCCCATTAACAGATAAAAAAAAATTGATAGGACCAACCACATGGTCCACCCCTGAACTCTTCCACGATACTACAGAGGGGTTACTGTATGATGATAGTTGCTGGCCTGGCAGTCTTGCACCAAAGGCACTGTCTGTGTGCACTGACGGCCATTCCCAGATTCATATCTTTTTAATATAGGACCGCATGGTCCACCCCTGCACTCTTCCACAATACCACAGAGGGGTTACTGTATGATAGTACTTGCATGCCTGGCACTAAAGGCACAATATTTGGCTGCACTGCCATTGACGCCTGTATCAGATTCATATCCTCAGAGGGGTTACGGTGTGACGGCACTGTTGGGGACGCTAAAGGACCAATTTTAAAGCACCTATTGTTACTTTCATCCAAAGCCTGCATAAGTTTCACAATAATTTAGCCCAAAAAACCACTAAACTTTTTCTGCGCGTCCTAAAATGTCTTTTCATACAGGCTGCCGCCCCAAGCAGTTGTTTATGGATAGATTAAAGGAAAAGCATTTACCGTCATATGAAACGTCATTTTTTTGTTTTTAAGTGTTTCTATACATCCTAGAAATCCGCCACTTCACGGGCAGGTTATGGGGACCTCCTAGGCACAATATTCGAAGGAATTTTTCGTTTTTATTTTTAACCCTCATTTAATGTAAAACTCACTGTCCCTTTAAAAACGTTTTTTTTAAAACTTTTAAAACTACACCTTTTATGGCAAATATGTAGCATATATGCCCTCTTGGAGGGCACTCTAAAAAACCGAATTTTCAGCCCCATTGACTTGCATGGGGGTTTGGGTTCGGGTTCGGGTTCGGTCCCGAACAAATGGGAAGTTCGGGTTCGGGCTCGAACTCGTCGAGTGTTCGGCTCATCCCTATTGAAAACGAGAGAAATCTCAATGTATCCTTCCTGGTAAAATCCTATACTATAAAAGAGTAAGGCTTGGCGTGTCCGTCGCCAAGCCTACTCTGCGCATACGTGCGCAACCAGCGGCGGTTGGCTGCGCGCGCATGCAACCGCCGCGGCACGAGCCGGCTGTGCGCTCGCCACGGCGGTTACAAGATGCACACAGCAGCCGGGTAGAGGCTGCGCTCGCAGCCTCTACCCGGCTGCCGCGCGCATCCAACCCCTGAGCGGCGAAGGGAAAGTTCCCTCGCTTCCGCTCTTTGAAGGACCCAAGCCACGGTCACGTGGGAGTCCCACGTGACCGCGGCTTGGGTCCTTCAACGAGCGGAAGCGGGGAAACTTTCCCTTCGCCGCTCGGGAAGGTAAGTATGCGGCTGAGAGCTCCAGGGGCGGCTGTCCGAATGCCGATAGAGCATTCGAACAGCCGCCCCATGTCTGGTCTGGGGTCTGAGCTTGGGGGCAAATATCCATGAGAGCGTGGGGGCAAATATCCATGAGAGCTTGGGGGCAAATATCCATGTGCTGGGGCAGTATATCCACGAGCTGGGGCAGTATCCACGAGCTGGGGCAATATCCACGAGCTGGGGCAATATCCACGAGCTGGGGCAGTATTTCCATGTGCTGGAGCAATATATCCACGAGCTGGGGCAATATCCACGAGCTGGGGCAATATATCCACGAGCTGGGGCAATATCCACGAGCTGGGGCAATATCCACGAGCTGGGGCAAAATATCCACGAGCTGGGGCAATATCCACGAGCTGGGGCAATATCCACGAACTGGGGCAATATCCACGAGCTGGGGCAATATATCCACGAGCTGGCGCAATATATCCACGAGCTGGGGCAATATATCCACGAGCTGGGTCAATATATCCACGAGCTGGTGCAATATCCATGAGCTGGGGCAGTATATCCACGAGCTGTGGCAATATCCACGAGCTGTGGCAATATCCACGAGCTGGGGCAGTATATCCACGTGCTGGGGCAGTATCCATGAGCTGGGGCAGTATTAATAATAGACTTTCCAACTAGTCCTTTATAAATAAATAAATAAATCTACCTTTCCTCTCTCGATCTCTCTCCTCCGGTGTTGGACCTTGTTACTGCCGGCCTATCGGCTGTCTTCGACAGAATGACTTCCCGTTTCCTAAAGCTCAACCTCTCAAAACTGAACTTCTCATCTTCCCTCCCTCTAAAACCTCCATTCCTGCATCAATTTCTCTTCAGGTGAATGGTGCCACCATTACTTCTAACTCTCAAGCTCCAGTGCCTCAGGGTCCTCTTGGACTCCAATCTATCCTTTACTCCTCACATTCAGCCTCTAACCAAATCTTGCTACTTCCACCTAAAAAACATTGCACGCATCCATCCCTTTCTTAATCCAGACTCTACTAAAATTCAAGCTCTTATTATCACCCGCCTTGACTACTGTAACCTCCTTCTCTCTGGCCTTAAGAGATCCCAGATTCTGCCGCTGCGGTCTGTAATGAACAACTGTGCCAGACTCATACACCTCACCTTCTGCACCTCTCACACCTCACCTCTCTGTCAATCTCTACACTGGCTCCTGTTTCCTTTAGAATCCAATTCATTATATTGGTCGCATACAAAGCTCTCCATAACTGCGCCCCTGCCTACATCTCCTCCCTTATTAGCAGGTACATCCCATCATCCACCACTTTGCTCGGCCAATGATCTGATGCTATCAGTTCCTCATACCCGCACCCCCCAACTTTTGCCTTCAGGACTTCTCCCGGGCTGCACCCTTTCTATGAAACTCTCTCCCCCGCAACATCAGCCTCTCCCCATCTGTCCAGTCCTTCAAGAAGTCTCTGAAAACGCATTACTTTAGAGAAGCCTATCAGCTCACTCCATGATCCCCCACTGCACATTTCCTGCTCCATCTTCCCATTCAGTCCTCATGCAATCCGCTACTTCAAATACCCTGTTCATCCTCACCTAATGTGTCACCCCTCTCCTCTTAGATTGTGAGCTCTTGAGCAGGGTCCTCCTTTCTTCTGTTCCATGTGTGTAAAATATATGTATATTTGTTATTCTGTTTCTCCCAATGTACAGCGCTAAGGAATTTGTTTACGCTTTATAAATACTTGTAACTGTAACTAATTCAATTAAGGCAACAGATTCTGCCCCGTCTTTTGATTTGAGCCCCGAGAAAAACAGTTTCAGCTTTTTAAAATGTATTTTTTTTAGCTTTTATGCCTCAAAACAAAAATTTAAATAGTCATTTTGGCATGTTTCTTTTTTTATTTGGGGGGAGTAGGGGCGCTCCGCATTTCTGTGCCTACAGGCTCCTGAGGTGCAAATCCGGCCCTGCCTCCCACACACCCACAATGACTCCCCTCCACCCCCAGACACTGTCTTAACCTCCCCAGACACACAAACTCACCCCCTCACAAACACTCACCACATCCCCCTGCTTACTTCTTCTGTTTTTACTTTATTAAAATCCTTTTTAAATCTACACTACTCTTGAAGCAGATGATTTGTCACTACATACGGTAGTGTGTACATATCGATACGAGGGTAGGACCCCCCATGGAGTAAGCGGTCCAATGCTTCAGTACTGAGCCACTCATTAGGGAGGCTCAGTAACACGTGAGTAATCTGATTTACACTGATTCCTTATCAATTTTTACCACTGGTATTGTGCTATGTACTTTTTCATTATTTGAGGTAATCATACCCTTGAAGTAAAAGGACCACAACACAAACCTACCACCTTTAACCTACCACCATCTGCACATAACATGAACCAATAGGTTCCCCGTTTGTGAGTGTTTTTTTCTTCCACGATACTTTCAATCAAGTCATTTGAAATCTATATCAGTGCTGCGCGATTATTTGTATTTCTTGTTATATATTGTAGTGCTTATTACTGGATCCAGCTGCCAATTTGGAACCAGTATTCTGAAGAAATACGAACCCATTTATTGTCTGCGCTCCCAACAAATTCGTTTGTATTTTTATGTTTGATATGGGTGAGGGACACACCTTGTGGTGAGCTGCATGTTTACGACCCTTCTTTTTTTCTATCACATAATCCTGTGTATTTACTAGCACAGCGCCGAGCACATTAACACTTGATAGGTGTTTTGTATAACATTAAACCCTTGGCCAGGGGCAGTGAGTCACATAGATTATACCGTTACATGGTGCCTGGCACAGGGTGGAATAATTTGTCACAGGGTGGGATATATTATCACGGGATGTGATATATTGTGAAGGGGTGAGATGTTTTGTCACAGGGTGGGATATATTGTCACGGGGTGGGATATATTGCCATGGGCATGATGTATTGTCAGGGAGCGAGATATATTGTCATGGGTCAGGTATATTGTCACGGGGTGGGGTATATTGTCAGGGATCGAGATATATTGTCACGGGTTGGGTATATTGTCACAGGGTGGGGTATATTGTCACGGATCGAGATATATTGTCACGGGTTGGGTCACGGGGTGGGGTATTTTATCACGGGGTGGGGTATATTGTCACAGGCGGAGTATATTGTCACAGGGTGGTGTATATTGTCATGGGGTGGAATGTATCGTCACGGGTTTGAATATATTGTCATGGGTCGGGGTATATTGTCACGGAGTAGGATATATTGTCATGGGGCAGGGTATATTGTCACAGGGGTCGGGTATATTGTCACAGGGTAGGATATAATGTGATAGGGCAGGGTATATTGTCACATGGCGGGGTATATTGTCACAGGGTGGGGTATATTGTCATAGGGCGGGGTATATTGTCACAGGGTAGGACATAATGTGCTGGGGCAGGGTATATTGTCACGGGACGGGGTATATTGTCATGGGGCAGGGTATATTGTCATGGGTGGGATATAATGTGATAGGGCAGGGTATATTGTCACATGGCGGGGTATATTGTTACAGGGTAGGAAATAATGTGATAGGGCAGGGTATATTGTCACAGGGTGGGGTATATTGTCACAGGGTGGGGTATATTGTCACAGGGTGGGATATTATGTAATGGGGTGGGGTATATTGTCACAGGCCGGGGTATATTGTCACAGGGTAGGATATAATGTGATAGGGCAGGGTATATTGTTACAGGGCGGGGTATATTCTCATGGGGTGGGGTATATTGTCATGGGCGGGGTATATTGTCACAGGGTGGGATATAATGTGATGGGGCAGGGTATATTGTCACAGGTATTAAAGAAAAAAGGAAAAGAAGTATATATATGAAATACATACATATACAATTAGGAACTGGCAGATAAGATTAGAAGTTAGGAGGTATTGTCAATAAATGGGGTGAAGGTAAATCCTTCATTTAGACCACCAGGATTTTTGGTTCCTAACTTATAGATCCAATATGCCTCTTTAGAGACTTAGCTCCTTATCTGGAGCATTAACTGCTATGTACCAGTGGACAATTCCTTATTGGAAATCACGTGACTATAGGTTAAATCCTTCTAATTACGATACCCACAAATGTTATTTATGTTATAATCCTTCACCTAAATAACAGCCGTATTGATGGTATACATTGTGGGTTATTGGACTATCCTCCAGATATACCATTACGTATAATTCATTATTCTATTTGTGTTTTTTAAACCTTGTATTGAATTGTTTGCATTATTGTTTAAAATAAAGTTGTTAAAAATTGTTTTCTATATTGTCACAGGGCAGGGTATATTGTCATGGGGCGGGGTATATTCTCATGGGGTGGGGTATATTGTCATGGGCGGGGTATATTGTCACAGGGTGGGATATAATGTAATGGGGCAGGGTATATTGTCACAGGGTGGGGTATATTGTCATGGGGCGGGGTATATTGTCAAAGGGTGGGATATAATGTAATGGGGCAGGGTATATTGTCACAGGGTGGGATATATGTAATGGGGCAGAGTATATTGTCACAGGGTGGGATATAATGTAATGGGGCAGGGTATATTGTCACATGGTGGGATATAATGTGATAGGGCAGGGTATATTGTCGCAGGGTGGGGTATATTGTCATGGGGCGGGGTATATTGTCACAGGGTGGGATATAATGTAATGGGGCAGGGTATATTGTCACAGGGTGGGGTATATTGTGACAGGGTGGGATATAATGTAATGGGGCAGGGTATATTGTCACAGGGTGTGGTATATTGTCACAGGGTGGGGTATAATGTAATTGGGTGGGGTATATTAAGGGTCAACAGTTAGTTCATGAATTTCATGTGTTAAAGCAGAAAATTGTGTGAAGACTGATGTGAGTGACTGTGACACGGCCAAATAATGATGACGGCCAGACGCCTGGGTCACAGCATCTCCAAAACGCCAAGTTTTGTGGGGTGTTCCCATGTACAAGGTTTAATACCGTTCAAAAGTGGCGCAAGGGAGGACAACCAGCGGCCGGCATCAGTGTCATGGGCGCCCAAGGATCATTGAAGCACGTGGGAAGTTAAGCCTGAGCCCGACTGGTCCCATCACACAGAGGAACTACTGGAGGTCAAATTGCCGAAACATGTAACGCTGGCCATGATAGAAAGGTGTCAGCGCACACGTGACACGCATCGCCAACCTAGAGATTGCAGCACACCACCGACACCCCTTCATGGCCATGGTGTTCCCTGATGGCAGTGGCCTCTTTCAGCAGGGTAATGCCCTCGGCCACACAGAAAACACTGCTCAGGAATGGTTTAAGGAACATGACAACGTTTTAAGGTGTCGCCTCAGCCTCCAGGTTTCCCAGATTTCAATCGGATTGTACATCTGTGGGATGTGCTGGAACAACAATTCACATCCATGGAGGCCCCACCTCACAACGTGAAGGAGTTAAAGGATCTGAAGCTAATGTCTGGTGCCACGTTTAGAGGTCTGGAGGACTCCATGCCTGCACTCAACAGCATGAGGGGGACCTGCAGGATATTTGGCAGGGGTTTTAATGTTGTGGCTGATAAGTGCCTTTCAGACAAAATTCAATGTAAAAATTATAGCTGCACAAAGAGGAGTTTTGCAGGTTCAGGTTTAGCTTTCCACCCGCATGTTTGACGGATGAGGTTGTTTCTCTTTGCCTGATGCTGGAATATAAAAATAACCAATCTGTGGCAGGTGACAGGGAATCGATGGGTCTCCATGAGAAATGTCAGAGATATTGACTGCGCACAGGATATACGGTCATGGAATGGACCTCGGCAGCCTCGTGCAGGATCTTCTCGCTCTTTATGGTTGCTTCGTACACGTGGTTACAGGGAGATTTATCTATATAGTCCTTCTCCTATATGGATCTGCACCAGTCTGTGGAAAATTCATTAATACATTTAAGAAACATTTGTCCAGATTGTGAAGACGGGAAAATGATGAAGAGGATGAGTCGTCT
>RXON01003560.1:0-37784 GCA_009667805.1 Leptobrachium leishanense
CTCGATTTGATTTTGAAAACTGAAAATATTGGTATGATTTGTTAAAGAGAGCATTTGAGACAATATGGCAGGCTATACCTTGTTGAATTTAGGAGGATTTGCCATGTCTCAGGCTTTAGCCAATGAACACAGCCAATACTTAAGCAATATCAAACCAAAAAAAATTGTGTATGTTTTACAATGCCCTGTTCAGTAATCGTTAAATTGTTTTGATAAGATCTTTTTGGTTTTTCAAAGGAATTTGAAAAATACAGGTCTATTTACTAAAGGTGAAACTCAGGAGAACTGGCAGGAGAAGAGCACACAATCTAGACCAAATAGCCGATTTGGAAGGTGAGATAAATGGGAGAATTGTTCTTGTTTGGCTATTTTGTCCTAGAATTTTCACTTCTCCTGTCAATTCTCCTGAGTTTCACCTTTAGTGAAGAGGACCTGATAGTGACAGGCAATCAAAAAGAAGCATGGGAACTCACCAAGATCACTGCCTGCCGTCCAAATAATCAATTTCATTTTGCTATTATCTCACACTGAAGTTTGATATTCAGAATAAAACGTTTGCCACACTGGGTTATATGAAATCAATGATAATCACCAGAAATAACTTAAATTAATTGTGACTTGAAAGTTAAGATATGGCTAAAACCTAAAGAATCGACTATTCAGTGTGTGCCAAGCAGGCCTGCAAAAAATAGTGGAGTAACTATGTTCCCATGTGTTCCTGCTTGATTTGAGCAATGGCAACACGATTACATTATGTTTGACTGCTTCCATTTGTCAATGTACTTGATTACGGAGTATTCTTGGTGATCTTTTGTTCTCAATGCATAATACTCAGCCACCTGGTGTTGGTATTGTTTGCAATGATGCCACCACATCATACACAATGACTATGATGAGACACCACAGCTCCCTTGATAAATGTTACCCATTGGTGGTTTAGATATTGCCTGGTGCTAACCCTGTCAGAGAGCAGCTCAGCTGATGTATAATACAAGTTCGGTATTTAAACTGGCTGACAAGGCGGTAAAATGACTAAAATCCAGCTTACCCTTAGGGAAAGTAACTACGTTCAGAAGACCACGCTACATATACACATAAGCAAAGAATGTTCATGGGAGGAAAGAGCAGAGGGATTCGAATGTCAAATATTGATTGTTCTAAGTGGAGCAGTCTTTAGTTTAGAATCCAATTCAAAATATTGGTGATCACATACTCCATAACTTCACCCTTGCCTACATCTCCTCCCTTATTAACAGGTATATCCCATCCCGTCCACTTCGCTCTGCCAATTATCTAATTTTATCTTCACCTCGTACTCGCACCCCCCAATTCTCACCTTCAGTACTTCTCCAGAGCTGCCCCCTTTTTATGGAACTCCTTCCCATGCAACATTAGACTCGTCCCGTTTCTCCAGTCCTTCAAGAAGTCTCTGAAAACACATTGCTTTAGAGAAGCCTATCGGCTCCCTCCATAAACCCCCACTGTCCATTTCTTGCTTCATGTTCCCACCCAGCCCACACGCACCCCACTATTTCACATACTCAGCTACTTATCTTCACCTAATGTGTCACCCCATCTTCTCTTAGATCGTAAGCTCTGGAGGAGGGCCCTCTCTCCTACTGTTCTGTGTGGCTAACTTGTATGTGTATTTGTTGTTATAGCTCACCCATTGTACAGCGCTATGGAACTTGTTGGCGCTTTATAAATACTTGTATCTGTAGCTGTCTTGATTGTTTGTATCACCCAGTAGCTACATCTTTACATTTGAGTTGTGTTGGGTTTTGCCATATAAATATTGCTTCTTTTTTAATTCTTTATTTTCGAGAGTTAAATAGAATTATAGAAAGAGGTATTATACTAGGATCTAGAAGATTCAATGTTTTTTTTTTTCTTTTTCATAATGTTTTTATTGGTTTTGAGTACGGCTAGGGAAATTAAAGATTAAGTAATTGATTAATCGTTAGAATTTTTGATCGATTTAAATTTATTTTGATATGGGGGGGCCCATCAGCTCCGGTATCGGTCTCTAAGAGTCCAAATCTGGAGCTGTACTGACTTCCTGGGGCCCTGGCCGGCCCTACAGCAGCGTGTGAAGCGCCGCCCTCCAGTCACGTGTGCGATACGTGTGACGCACGCGTCAAACACAGCAACTGGCGCAGGATGAAGACGACAGACAAGAAGGCAGCAGAGGAGCGGTGAGTATGGTGCTGCCTGTCTCAGTCCAGTCTCGGACCCAGCCAGACCCCAGCAGGGCCCAGACCCCAGTCACACACCAGGCCCCAGACAAGACCCAGGACCCAAGAGCCAGGACCCAGACCCAGGCCCAGACCCAAGACTCACGGCCAGGGCCCAGAACCAAGACCCAGGGCCCAGACCCCAGGGACCAGACCCCAGACCCAGGGCCCAGATCCCAGGGCCCAGACCCAAGACCCAGACCCAAGACCCAGACCAAAGACTCAGGGCCCATACCCCAAGGGCCAGGGCCTAGACCCAAGACCCAGGGCCCAGACCCAGGGACCAGACCCAGGACCCAGGGACCAAGACCCAAGAAGATCAGCTAAAAGTAGTTGGATCTGTATGTGCGTTGTAATTAATTGAAATTAATCGATTACATTTTTTTTCGATTAATCGAACACGAAAACTTTACTCAGTACCAGCCCTAGTTTTGAGAGAGTCCATCAACATGTAATTCACAGTATACAGGGTTACATACAATACGTGCATCACTTGTAATGTGTTTTGTACAAACGTCGTGAACGTGCGTAAATTAATACAACCCTCAATTACGTTTTCTATTTAAAGGAGGGGACTAACATATATAGGAGAGAAAGGAGAATCAGGGGAAGACTTCAGGGGATGGGCAGCAAAAATTAGATGGGGTCATCTGCAGGATCCTTATCTGGTCATCATGGCAACAGTCATTGTGTAGAGTGGAAAAGCATGATATACATTGTACGGGCATCAGCATAGAAAATAGTGTGAGGCACACTCCGGGCAATAAACCTGGCTGTAAGCATTGAGAAAGTTAAGACGAATATGTAAGGGACTCCAATCCAGACACAGGTCTTTTCAAAGAAAGGTGAAACTCAGTGGAATTGGCAGGAGAAGTAAAAATTCTAGGTCATAATAGCCAAACCAGAAAAATTCTCCCATTTATCTCACTTTCCAAATTGGCTATTTGGTCTAGATTGTTCTCTTCTCCTGCCAATTCTCCTGAGTTTCACCTTTCTCTGAATAACCCTGACAGTGTATAGAGAGAAATGAGGAGGAAAGGGAGAGAGAGAGAGAAAAAAGGGAGGCAGTCTAAGAAAAGATGGTTGATACTCATGATGGTAACAAGAGGTAGGTTGAGAGAAAAGAGGGACAGCGCAGGAAGGTAAGAAGCTCAAATAGGAGTTCTATTGAAAAGGAAGGATCAGAGGGACTCAATTGTTTTTTGAGAAAAAGACATTGTAATTTGTAACATTGGAGAAACAACCCAATTCACAAAAAAATAAAATAATCAAGGACCAGTATAGGTATAAATATTCTCCCGTAATAAATGACCACTGTGGTTTCATGGTTATAGATTAAGACAAGTACATATTCATCCCACAAATCCCATACTTATCGGAGTGGATGGAGTTGTGATCCCTAGAAGTCACACCTCACAACTAATATTTTGCATAATTATAGTATAGCCGCTAAAGGGTCATGTATAATCAGGGCTGCCTTCATAAATCTATAGGCCCCTTACTGAACCACTGGACGGGTCCAACTTCCCTCAGCTGACTATTCCCATAAACTATTTAAGAATAAAACATTTTGTCTCCTCTTTTGTTTACCTTATTTTACAGAGAGTGGGCTAAATCCCTTGTGGATAAAATGGGTTTCCTGGAGGGAGAGTGTTGGCTCTGCACCTCTGCCTGTTTCAGACCATACTGTTTGCTCCTTCAGTGATTAGTCAGGGTGTTTTTACCAGCCCCAGATGATGGGGCTCACCGGGAAATGTTTGGGTATCTCGATATGTCAGTCCAGGGTAGCATTAAGGGGCCCTTACATCGTAGGCACTTGTACAAGGTACACAGTGTTTGGTATGGACCAGGGTCCCCTTGAGCCACTGGGCCCCTGAACATAACATGGGGTGTCACCCTCTGATGGCTGTCCGGTGTATAATATTCTACAAAAAGCAGGTACACATTGAGAAATTAAAAAAGGGATCACTAATTGCTTTGTGCTGTAACAATATATTCCACTGGTGTTCGTACATTTCTAGAATCACTGCCAGTATGTTAATAGAAATTCTATGCTGCATGTAACCAGATTGTGTTATCTGTTCTATCTGCCCACTTTCCATCACCTCGCCTACAAACTGTTTGGCATGGCAATATACAGCGTTCAGTATTACAACAATCCCAAAGCCTTTTATTACACTGGAATATACCATACATGCAGAAATACAAGACTGGGACTAGTGGGTGTGATGATACATTTCACACCATTTGAGTAGAGCCATTATGCGCCATCTTACATGCCATTATTCCCAACGGTGGCATCAAAGCAATGAGGCATGAAGAAGTGGTTTGGGTGTTCAGTAACAAAATGATAAATATACATATATAAACAGATAGGAGATTTTTATTTTCTTACTTTGCTTTTCTTGGATGTTATGTCTGATTTCAGTGTTGGAGACTCGCTAGGTTCTTGGCAGAGCCTCCTCTACAAGTCTTATCATGAAACAGCAACTGTATAACTAATAGCTTTCATTTTCATTCTTTCCAAGACTATCATCTCTGTATTGATCCCAGTAACGGGAAACAAAATTCTGTCTTATAAAATAGTCAGTCATTCTACTTGATATATGTCTACTACGGGACATTTGAAGAATATATCGATATAATCTAGGGATGTGCGTTTCGGGTTTCGGAATTTCGGAATTTTCACGAAATTTCCCGATTCGTGTTTTCGGATGCGGCCGATTTTCCGAAAATTTTTAGATCCGAAAATGGCAGATCCGAAAAGTTTTCCGAGCCGAAACGAAATATTTTCGGAATTTTCGAATGTACTTGAAATGTGTCAAATCGAAATTTATTGCTTTGAAACGAGGAGAACAGACGTTCCGAAAAACGAAAATTTTCGAAAATACGAAAAGTCGATACAAAAAACGAGCTAAGTGACACGAAAATACGAAAAATGGTCGATATTCCGAAACCATTTACAATTCCGAAAAACGAAAATTTCCGAAAATCCGAAAAGTCGATACAAAAAACGAGCTAAGTGACACGAAAATACGAAAAATGGTCGAAATTCAGAAAAAATGTACACGAAAAACGAGTCGAGCAGAACCGAATCGAAACAGAAATCGGTCGAAACGAGCCGAATTGAAAAGTTTAAAAATCCGAAAATTCGAATCGAATCCAACCGAAAAAAAAATCCGTGCACAAGCCTAATATAATCTCAAACGTAGAGAAGATACAACCCAGGGGTTTCAAAACAGAAAATATTACTTTATAACTTTTATTAAAGCAAGTCAAATTAGGCTCATATACATTATATATCTCTCTTTCTCTCTCATAGAGAGAGCGAGAGAGAGAACGGAGTCTGCACTCAAACCCACACATGTGTTTGATATAGGGGTACTACTGAATAGAATATACACTATACAGTGCACTCCGCTTAAGTATTCTATAACATGTTCTAAAATCCCTTGCTGAGGATATATTTATAATGTGGTGATGGGTTGAACATCTTCAGATCACAATTTGCAGCCAAAAAGTCTATTCACAAAATAGTCACCGAAGCAAAACCCACCAAATTGCGCTGATAACTGCCGAATTGCACCAAATTAGCATTGGCGAATTCCACCGAACTGCAGAAAAGACAAAAGGAAAACTCCTACAGGGTAATTCAGAGAGAGGTGATAACCAGGAGCATGACTGGAGAAGTGAAAATTCTAGGTCAAATTAGCCAAACCAGAAAAATTCTCCCATTTATCTCACTTTCCAAATCAGCTGTTTGGTCTGGATTGTTCTCTTCTCATGACAATTCTCCTGGTTTCCCCCTCTCTCTGAATAACCCTGTATGTGTGCGCTAACAAGTGCAAGTCGATAATATCACTGTAGACCCTATTCCATAGTTAACGCTAAAATTGAGAGGCTAACGGGGAAAATGTGCACATGCCTGTTTTCCCCATAGATTTCCCCATTTTCTCATGAGATTCCAGAGCAGGCGGTACCTCGGCACCTTGCCCCGGAACGCACTGGGATACTCACGGTAGCATCAGCTAACCCCCCCCCCCCCAATAAATCTGATTCTCACCTCTCATCCCGTGGCGAGAATGGTGGCCCAAGCTGCTGCTTCTTGTCACCGGGAGCAGAGTAAGACGAGAACAAATAGTCCCCAGTCTCCCTCCGCGATCCCTCTGCTAGAGCGAAATCGTTCACGGCTCGTGGCCTGGCAGCGCAAACCTCCATGGAGTCCAGTGGACTCCCGGTTTCGATACTTGCGGCGGCATGGAAAAGCTACCGTGAGTATCACCAAGGGTATCGCTTCCTTCCAGGGTGAGGTGCTGAAGTAGCGCCTGTCCTGGAATCTAACGCTAAAATGGGAGCGCTACAAGGAAACCTGCAGGCACATGTTTTCCCCATTAGTGTCCCCATTTTAGTATGAGCATTGTAATCTAGCCCTTGTTGTATTGTACAATTGTCTTGTCTTTACCCATTGTACCTCTGTACAGCGCTGCACAATGTGTTGGCGCTAAATAACTAAAAAATAATAATAATTTTAGCCATTTTTGAACATTACTTAAATCCATTCAGCGTGTTAAGACAAGCATTTATCTAAATTTGGAAAAATTAGGAGAATTAGCAGGAGTAGAGAACAATCTAGAGTCTAGATTGTTCTCTTCTCCTGCTAATTCTCCTGATTTTCACCTTTGTCTGAATAACCCTGTATAAGAGACCTGAAAAACACATACAGGTCTATTCAAAGAAAGGTGAAACTCAGGAGAACTGGCAGGAGAAGAGCACAATGTAAACCAAAATAGCCGATTTGGAAAGTGAGATAATTGGGCGAAATTTTTCTGGTTTGGCTATTTTGACCTAGAATTTTCACTTATCTAGTCATTCTCCTGAGTTTCACCTTTCTCTGAATAACCCTTATAGTATATTTGAACGGAGTGCACTCTGTATATTGTGTATATATATATATATATATATATTCCCACAAAAATTTCAAGTGATAAATATTAAGTCAACAGTGTGATTTTCACCTTCAAATATGATTTTTTTTAAAGTATGACTTTCCTTACCTTCAAAGGTTATCTTACACCTTTTACATAAAACTGTGCGGACCATCATAGGGTACAACATGAAAGTAAGACTTATGTATATGCTAACCTGATTACTCATTAAATTGAGACTATCTGCTGGGAGTAGGCTCACGTGTGTCTGTTCTGATGGGAATAAAATATGTCCCAGCAGAGTGCCTGCTTGCGGAATGGGCAGCATTAATATTCAGTGTGCCAGCTGGCCAGCATTTACACACTTAATTCACTCTCTGGTAATTACTGTCACCCGCTGGCAGAAGGGGAACCTAGCGGCCCCTTTAACTCTTTTAGGCTGGGTTCACACCTGGGCGTAGCGCTGCGTCGCGCAATGCGCGCGTTTTTTTACGAGCGTTCGCGCATAAAAAAAACGCGCGAACGCGCGTTGCAGTGCGTTCGCGGCTATGATATGGCCGCGAACGCGCTGCTGTATGCCCGAAAAGAAGCTCCCGAACTTCTTTTTGCGTTGGCCGTTTTAACGCGCGTTCCTGCGCGCTGTAAAACGCTTAGGTCTGAATGGGTCCCATAGCAAAGCATGGGATTTCCCCGTTCCTGCGTTTTAAAGCGTGCACGAACGCGCGTTAAAACGGCTAGGTGTGAACCCAGCCTCAGTAAAAAAGTGGACCATGGCACATGGTGAAGGGTAACATATTAGTAAGTCCCTGTTGAGCATACATTTATAAATTAGTGATGACACCAGAGATTCTTTAAATAAGAGTGTGAGGTTATCCCCAATACCAGGGTAGTCTGTCTGTATAGCAAATGTGGTTAATATTTATACACACACATTACATACAGAAAAAAAGCACTCCATGTCAAAGCTTACTTAGTTTTAAATATCATTGCATTTTAAAGACTTCCAAGTCTTTCAAAAATGTTCACCCACCTGACTTGGGGAACAAATGATGGGAATTTAGTTCACAAAATCTGATCATGTTGCTTAAGCCTGTCACAACATCAATGTATCCCAACGACTGTCCTTATGTTTGCCAATTGTGTCTGGAAACAAGTGTCTCAAAAGGCGATACCTTCAATTGCCCCAAAAAAAAATAATTAATTAATAATAAAAAAAAATATGAGATCTACCCTACTATATATGACACGTATTGGAAGACTGTGTAACTATACACGGCATGTAGACAAAATAAAAATTGCCTTCTGAACTGTAACCAAAGCTCCCTCTACCTTTGTACCCTCAACCTCCTTGGCACCCTTGCCCACACTATACATGGCCTCTGTGCCTCTTGGAGAAGTGTTGATGCTGGCCTCCTGCCAAGGGACTGTGGACTAAAGTGCCAAAGCCAATTTTCAAAGACAATGGGCATAAATGGGCACCTAAGGGTTAACAGGTTACATGTATGTCTATCTTGAAACTGTTTGTATTTTAGGAGTTGTTTGTGTTAGAGATACAGTGTAGACTTATTGTTCTCACTATCTGTTTGACCTTAGATTAATCTGATGTTGTCTGTTTGCTAATCTTGTCTAGTGTGTAACTGATCAGGTTTCTGTGTCTCCTGAAGTAATTCACATCCCCCCCATGTAGACAATGTATTCAGTTGATTATGTCATGTTACCCATATAACTGGTCCCCATTTCCAATAAAACATTTTCTACTTCCCTGCATTAAGTTGTGTCTGGTGTTTGGAGAAAGATACGTGGAATTATACAGCATTCCCTCAAGTTCCAGTTGGGGGTTATGAGAAGGAAAGCTGCTGCGGATCAGCTTGGCTGGGGAGAAGGGACGGTCACTGTAACAGGTTCAGGTCTGGTCCACAAGCCGGAGATCAGTAAACCCCAGTTGCTGTTACATGAACCTACAGTACGTGGACAGTCTGGCTTTGTGTCATGGGTTGTGAGTCCATGGCAGCCGATGTCCCAGAGATCTTATTCTGTCTCCCTGATCAATTGTAATTGAGTTGCCTTGGGGAGAACTTCACACTATGTCATTACCATCTTATTATTATATTCCTAGTTGGTATGCATTGTACTAGTATGCTACGAATGTGATTTTCTTTAGTTCACCCCCCCCCACATATTAGAACATAATGTTCTTCAAGATCCCTGTCAAGCAGACACAATGAAATAAATAATTGATGCACATGTAAAAAGGCTACAGGACTAGACATGCAGAATAAATTTCCTTTCCAGAAATGCTTTTAAGCAGCAGTTAATTTTTTTTTGGGGGGGGGTGCCTCTGTCTCATTGGAAAGGAAGTGGAGTGAGACTCATACAGGTGGTGTCAGGTAGAAGGTACCACACCTTTTAAAGCTGTTTTGCCTTGTTTTTATTTTCCAAGCAGGGATTTCCAGGCAGGCTGTGTGTTTTTTTCCCCCCCCTCAGCCTGTTCTATGCAAACTAACGTGTTTATACGTCTGGCTGCAGATGAAGACGTGAGTATTCAGGCGATGCTTTTCTGGCTCGCTCACCCATACCCTAGCAGGGTGCATCTGAGAGGCAGGTGGACCGGACACAGCTAGTCCTGCTTTTGATTAGAGCTGCATTGATATAATTAAAGGGAAACTAGAAGAAGAGAGAGAGAAGGACAGAGGGAAGGAAACGAGTCATGTGTTCTGCTAAGGCAGTCCTAGCAGCAGCGGCGGCGGCAGCAGCATCAAGTCATTAAGTCAGGCTGCACCATTTTTATCCTTTACGCTGCGTCGAGGTGCTCGTAGAATTTCAAAGAGCTTATCCTCCCCCCGCCGCTTTCCAAAAGGTGGCTTCTTCCTAGCTTTAGTCGGAGGACGCAATCTGCGTTGGAAGGTCCCACAAGACCTTTATGGCTTGGTGAGGAGTTACAGGATGGTGGATTGTCAGCTGGTCTGAAGCTTGCTTTTCTTTTTTTCTACATTCAGTTCAAATCTGGACTAGATTCAGCCTGAAAAATTAGATCTTACCAATATTTTTTTAATATATCTATATTTCTTTTTAAAGCTCCATTTCCTGCATATCACCTGCTTTCGGTCGAGACACGCGTGTGCCTGTGTTGCATTGGCTTTCCGATGCAACGTTGTGCCGAGGGTCCTGCAGTTTATGGACCATATCTGTGAGATATATAGCAGTGGATTCCAAAGGAAAGTTCTGTTATTTCCAGTCAGCCACAGATTCGGTGGATGATACATAGGTCGGGATTTTCCTGTGGTGACACCGGAGTAATCGGAGCTTCTCAAGATGGCTCATGCTGCTGCTTCCATAAAAAAGGTTCGGGAGCTTGAAGTACCTAGCATTGATGAAAAGGAGAAAGAAAGGGAAAGTCAGAGGAAAAGGCGTAAGATCCCTAGGGAACGATTAGAACGGAAACGTAAGGTATGGAATAAATCTGCACACCCTCCATTCATCCATCCAGCATGCAATAATCCCATAGGTGCTTGAAATTATCAACCAATGACACCCAATGTCCTTTTCGACCACCTTTTTTACATCATTTTATCTACATACCATGGATGACAGGTGGTACACCCCATCTACATGTCCAATGGTGGTAGGTGGATGGACATCAAAAGAAATGTAGTCTGTTACTAGCCGCAACGGCAGAAGTTAGCTGTCACTAATATATTCAGCCGTTTCTATTCTCCTCTGCTGTAGTATTCTTTTTTTTTTCATATAATTTGATTATTCTGATTTACAGTATTAGGATACAAAGCGGCACATAATTGTGCATACATGAATATATCATCTCATCATTGACAAAATGATACAAATAAAGGTTCAGTGCACCTCCTGCTTAGGAAGATGCAGAGTTTTTCTGCCTGATCGAATCCATTCTGCACACACAGACCCCACCTTCCTCATGCTTCATCATGTCAGCTGGTCATCATGCTATCGCAGAATTGCCCAGGGCTCACTCCATGGTGCACTAATACACATCCCGCAGACCCAGCACTGCCTTCTTTGCTATGGATATATATATTCTCCACATAACACCCTTTTCAGTTTCGTTCCTAATATTAAGGATTTCTGTATACAATCTTACCTCCCCTTGTGAAACAGATTGGTTATGCGGTGTAAAGATGCTTAGAGATTGCAACATTCTGCAGCACGGAAAGGGAACACAAACATCTAAGAATGCATATCTATATATAGTATATATATACAGTATATATATAGTAACAGTTGCAAAAAGATTTGAAACATACTGTATTTATGGATTCGGACGAAACTGTAATTGGACGAAAGGTGTCCTTCAATTTGACGGGAATTATTTCTATCAATTTAACACTCGCCAATCTGAATCCTAAATCCGACGGTTTTAAATGTTTGGATGTATGTTTGGGTGGAATGCCCTGTCTTATGTGTTGTAGGCATTTGTCTCAGATGCACCTTTTTAACATTTGCTTGCTTAGGTTGAGTGCAGCCCACCTGGTGTGTGTATGTATCTATATCTATATCTATATATATATATATATATATATAATTTATTTAAATGATCTAGGCTATCTCCGTCTTAAAATTGAGTAAATTTTTTCTGCATTGCAGCTTGGTTTGATATATTTTTATTTGATCATATTCTGATAGAAGTTGAGACCTTCTAGGTGACTAGAATAGCATGTTAGACGCATAATGTTACGCCATTTTCTACAGTTTTATGTAGTGCTGCGTCAGGACACTGGCTAGTTGACCCAACATTAACAAGCCTTGCCATGCAGACTCATGAAAGCCGTTAATGTTAAATCATTCTTGTGGGGTTTTGTTGAACTCCTTCACAGTGGTTAATCCTCCATTAAATACATATTTGTATCTAGAAATATTCTGGATTCCATATAAACATACATAGCATGTATTGATGTTTTCTATTGATATTTTTACAATTTGTATAATCTGCCCCATCGGTGACTTTTCAGGAAATATAAAGAATATTATTGTCTGTCATTCCTATTTTGACCTTTCCACGAGCTTGTTTTAAGTAATTGCACACGCTTACTTTAAATTAACAGTTCCTATACATTTTCTATTGTAGCCATTAATTTGCGCTCGGAACAAGCTGTTTTGTGGTAGCTCATTCTTCTCTTCTGGAGCCGGTATTTTTGAAAGAAATATCGACTCCCAGAACCTGGTGTTAAGTAATTTTGCAAAAGCAAAATAATATAATATATTACAATAAATCCCACAATAATCCCATACTTATGTTTCATTCTGTAGTGCAGTGGATGGCATGATCTGGCACTTCATCTGGCTGTGAGCAGTGGAAGACTTGGGAACAAATGATTGCCAAAGTCTTTCGGCGATTTCGCCACGGCTCTTGCGTGAGCCTTGTTCGTCGCACGTGTAAGGCTAGGGTCAGACGAACGCATTTTTCGCGTTGTCCGTGAAAAAGTGCGTTCGAACGAATGGATGCATTTTTTCACGGGAATACGCGATAGCGGTCATACGATGCGCGTTTCGGTCCGTGATTTTGTACGGATCATCAATAAAACACTTTTTGTGTCTGGACGTTATGTTGGCCGGACATTAGCAGCGTCTGACGTCTCCTAATCACGCACACACGCCGCTAGCGGACGCAGCGCACGCTGTACGTCAGTACTAGCGGTATCACGTTCTCAAAAAAATGCGTTCGTTTGCCACTTGCGTTGCGCAGCCGCACTTTCGTGCAGCCGTTCTTCGTATGCTGCCGGCATTGGACGCCATTTGCTCTTACTACGGCCGTGATTTAGTGCTGCTAAACGCACGTTAATACTGCGTTCATCTGACCCTAGCCTCAGGGTCACGCTTGGCTCCATGGAGTCCTATGGACCCCAGTAGAGGATACCAATGGCGGCTCGCAGCGGTACTGCCGGTATCGGCTTGCAGCTCCCTATTATTCAGACTTCAGCTACTAATACAGCGGCGGGATTGGAAAAGGTGCTGTATAAAGGAAGCCGGTAGGGGAATTCGAATTGCAATGATTAAACCCTTACAGTCTGCCTGTTTTACGATAACATTGGAATAGGCCCCAGGTGTTTTGGAACTACACGGTGCTCAGGCACTCATGAGGTTAGCCGAGGCTCAATGGATATGTAATATGTAAAATGGATATGTAAAAAATCTGGGGCACCAAGGTTGCTGGCACTTGATATAAAGAAATGAAGGAGCATTCCACTAAATCACACTTTGAGAATATTAACATGTTTGGTACCTATTCTTTTCTACATTATAATTCAGAGATGTCTTACCTTTACAGCAATGGTTATCTGTCAAGGTTTGTGATTTCTCACGTCAACCCATTCTCATTTTGTATTTAAAAAAATATATTAAACAAAAAAAAATTCAATTCATATTTAACCCCATAGCAACCAAGGACGTACAGGGTACAACCTTCAAAACACAGTCGAATAACGACCGAGGAGGTACCCTGTATGTCTTGTCGTTAGGGGGCTTTCCCACCCTATACTCAGCTCTCTGGCTGGGTCACATGGTCTGACTTCAAGGAAGTCAGACCACCGGATTTATACACTGGCCATCGCACTGACGTCAATGCGCCAGGAGAGTGCCTGAAAGGGAGGTGGTGTCCTTTGGACCCCTCTCCCTCCCGATCGGTTTTGGTTTAAAAAAAGTAAGAGAGAGGCATCGCTGGAAAGGTCACACAACCTTTACAGTGATGCCTCTTTTTAACCCCTTTGGTGCCAGATTGCGGTCCTCTCCCGGAGATGGCTGACATCTTGGATGTCAGTCAAGCTTCCAGAGTCTCACCCCACTCACTGGCATTATCGCGCATGTGCGCTGTCAGGGTTCAGACTGATCGATGCAGCAGGTGCGGTAGTGAGCCCAAGATGCAGTGAGGCAGGTTTGTATGACAAAGAGTTTATTAAATAATAAACACCAGGACATAAAGATACAAGAGATCAGAAAAGGACACTAGAGGAGACTGGACACAATGGGGAATAGCTATGAGAGGAGGAGATGTAGGAAAAGGAGGTTGAGGCCAAAGGGATGGCTGAGAGTAGTGGGAAGGGAGGTTTAAGGAGAACTAAAGATGAGAGCAGTTAGAAAGCAGAGGAAATGAGGGATAGCAAGAGGAAACTAAAAGATACAGGAGAAGTAAGCAGAAGGAGACACAAAGGGAACTTAACAGTACATGGGATAAGCAATGAATAAACATATATACATAAACACAGTAGTATGGAAACAACGGTATCAGGCAGGGGGCAGGCAAGAGAATGGTCGTGGGCAAAGCAGGGGGTCTAGGCAAGGCGGCAATTAGAGTGGTCAAAGTCCAAGATAAATGAGGTCTGGTAGCCAGGGGTTCAAGATAGGGGGGGGATCAGGATGCACAGTGGGGTTACCGGCTTGAATGGTAAATAATCAGGATATGGAGGGTCCTCAGGAAAGGCTCAGGATCAGGTGTTTCTGGGATCAGCTCTGCATTATGATTCAGTCTGGGACTTCAATGAGGAAGTCCAGGGTAGAGGGTGGGACTTCCTTATATGCTGGCAGTGGTGTATTTAGGTTTTGTGCTGCCCTAGGCCTGACTAAACTCGTGCACCCCATAATTTAAATTTGAGGCACCCCTTCCTGTCAAGGGCACACCTCTTCCTGGTTAATCCCCACCCTTCCTCTTTAAGCTCCACCTTTTCCTCTTAGAGCTCCGCCTTTTCCTCTCTTTATATTAAAAGTGGATACCAAGTGCCTACTTGTATATTTTGTATACCATTTCAAATGTATCTATTGAGATAAATAAAATTATGAAATGTTTAAATTCAAGCATTTTTACAAAGAACAGCCACGCTTGTCAAGTATACTGGATCACAGCCGCTCTAATTGGTTGAACAATAAAATCCACACAAACGTGCACTGCATATGAGTGTATCACAGAGCTGCACAGCAATAAAACCCACAGAAATGGGCACTGTGTATGAGCATATCAGAACTGCACAGCAATAAAACTCACAGTAATGTGCAGTGTGTATGAGCGTATCCCAGAGCTCCAGGGCAATAAAACTCACAGTAATATGCATTGTGTATCACTGAATCCACAGCAATAAAACTCCGAGCAATGCAATGTGCAGTGTGTATGAGTGTATCAGAATCCACAGCAATAAAACTCCCAGCAATGCAATGTGCGGTGTGTGTGTCAGCGTATTAGAATTCACAACAATAAAACTCCCAGCAATGCAATGTGTGGTGTGTATGAGTGCATCAGATTTTTATTCCATTCGAATTTATTCCGTATGCAAACGCCCTGCTCCGCTGCTCGTTGTTTGAGAACACAGCTCAAAGCTGACACACAGTGACAGTGGCACCTCCTAGTAACCCCTAATGACACCCAAATAATCACTGGTACCTGGGGCGGCCAGCCCTCCGCCACTCCCCTAAGTACACCACTGCTCTATGATATGCTCACACACAAGTTTGGCGAACTGCCAGCAAGTACGGTGCTGTTTGAAGGCAGTGCAAATCCCCATAGAGAAGTAATAGTTAATCTATTCAGAGACACCGAACAGCAGAGAAATGGAGTGAAATGCCCTGATGTTTGGTGGTTTCAATCAGCAGGTTTATTCAGGCAAATCCCATAGGTTTCAATGTTAAAAATATTCCCGTTTTTATGCAATATCTAATAAACCATTTATTATTTTAATCTGCAGTAAAAAGTCTTTATTGATTTTTTTTTTAGTAACTTTTAGTAATTTTTCAGCAAAATTTCTCCCCCTTTTTTTTTAATAGGGTTTTTTCTTTTTTCTGTAACAGAACTTTTTATTATCAATCATAGGATCTTATATGTAAATTCCAGACATTTTCGTTCAGTAGTTCTTTTGAAAACAGCAGGCCACGGGTTTGCGGTGGCAGCATTCAGCGACCGACTCCATGCACTTTGGGGACCCTGCGGTGAATGGTGAATTCACTGCAGGGTGGGGAAATTATATTCCCCGAAGTGCAGGGAACTACAGAACACCAAAATGTTGGCGTCATTTCGGTGCTCTGTGAGTAACCCATTTAGTGGTGAGGTTTTTGCTGCCCCCTGGAAAGTGAAAGCCTAGGCCTTGCCTACCCAGGACATACTTGAAAATTAGTGAAATCTCAATGTATCCTTCCTGGCAAAATACTTTGCAAAAGTTAAAAAAAAATAAAAAAAAATGTTTTTTTGTTTGTTTGTTTTTTTAGGGGTGGGGCCACCAGTGTGGGCCGCCGCCCCCTGGAAAGTGCCGCCCTAGGCCTAGGCCTTGTTGGCCTAGGCCAAAATACACCACTGTATGCTGGACTGATTAGGGAGGATGAAGGGCAGGTGAGGTTCCAGGGCCAGAACGTCAGAGTCCAAGAATGTGCAAAGTCTCGATACAAAGTCCTGGAACCTGTAGGGGGCTTGCAGGATGTGGTACAGAAAGGGGGCGCCAGGGGGTCAGGGCCTCCAGGACCTGACATGCGCGATGACATCAGTTAGGGAATTACCTCTAGCTGCTAAGGAGTTTCCCTATGGAAATCCCTATGGAGGACATAGGGAGGTCCTTTTGGACCCCCCCTACCTCCCAATCGGTGCATGGCTTTTCCAATGATACCAGGCTTGATCATGTTTCGAGTAAACCAAAAATAAATTAAAACTTGTTTTTTTAAGACTTTTTAAAAAATTTAATGCAGCGCTATTACTCACATCTCAATAATAATGTGAACAATGGTGCTTCACGAAGAGGTGAAATGGCTCAGCAGGGAAGGGGTTAAAAAGCAAAAAAGGTGTAAACATTGGGGTGCCATATTACAGGGTTCACACTAACGTTAGCGCTCAGCTGTGAGAGCGTTAACGTTAGCTTAGGTGGCCCTGGCACGGACCGACCATATTACATTCCGAAAGTTAACGGATAAAAAACCTGTTAGCGTTTCGGAGCTTGCACTTTTCAGCATGCGTTTACTGTACTTTCTGTTCCCTATGGTTAAAGAGTTCAAATTAAATCAAAATAAGCTTTATTGGCAGGACCAAATACATTTTAGCATTTCCAAAGCATATGGGGAGGTTATATGGGGTCGGGGGGGGGTAGTGGGACATATATGGGGGGGGAATGGGCAAGTCCATGGACATTATCAGGGGTAAGGGATAATGTGAAGTGGGATGGGGGCGAGTCCGTGTTGGGGATTTATAAGTCCGGGATCTCTCATGTTCCTCTCAGTCTGTGACATTCTGTGACGTATTGGGCAGATATTTTCACCGCCGGCTCCTCTTCTCCCAGTATGATGTGGAGTTTCCTCGTCTCTTCTATAGAGGTGAACTCCGGGATGAGAGCGGAGAGTCTCTGGAAGTGAGTTTCCCTCAGTGCGGAGTACTTGAGACACTGTAGGAGGAAGTGGACCTCATCTTCCAGAGCCCCCTGGTCACAATGCTGGCACGGTCTATTCTCCCTGGGCTTGTAGGTCTGTCTATGCCGCCCTGATTCGATTTCCAGGCTGTGGGCGCTCAGTCTGTTCCGACTCAGGATCTGTCTGTCCTTGGGGTCTTGTAGTACCTCCAGGTATGGGGCCAGTTTGTATTCCCTCTGTAAGGATTGGTAGATGGTGAGTTTCTGAGCGTTTTCTATATCATGTCTCCATTCTCTGATTTAGTTTTCCCTGGAATCGTTAATTAGGGCCTTTATTTTATATTTTGTCAGGTTGCATTCATGGGGGCTTGGGATGATCAGGTTGGATATGAGTTGTTGCAGCCCACATGGTTTTGGGTGGTCCTTGTTGGCAGTAGGGCTTTATGGTGGTATGAGTTGAGGCTTCTGATGTTTAGGTGGTCCCAGTATGATAGCGCCCTCTCTGTACTGCAAGAAGTAAGGGGAGTCTGCCCAGCTCGGCCCGGCAAGCATTGTTAGAGGTGCTCCGGTGCTTGCAGAATTCCAGATGGAATATTTCTGTTGGGCTGGTGTCCCATTTAGGTTGGTCAGGGTAGGTGATGGGGCCCCATACCTCACTGCCATAAAGGAGGATTGGAGTGATGACGCTATCAAAGATTTTAAGCCAGACTCTTACAGGCGGTTTTAGTTTGTAGAGTTTTCTTCTGATGGCATAGAAGGTTCTACACGCCTTGTCTCTTAGGGCCTCTATAGCTGGTTTGAAACTTCCCGCTCGGTTTGTTTCTAGGCCGAGGTATGTGTAGCTGTTGGCTTCATCAAGAGTGCAGTCATTAAGTGTGAAAGAGGAACTCTTGGTTTTTGCGTTCTTCCTTTGGAAAGCCATGACCTTTGTTTTCTTTTGGTTGATGGGTAGTGCCCATGCTGCACTGTATTTTTCCAGCACTTCCAGGCTGTCTTGTAGACCTCTCTCTGTTGGTGACAGTAATAGGAGCTCATCTGCATATAACAGGAACTTCACCTCGGTGTCATGTAGAGTTAGTCCTGGTGCTGAGTAGGATTCTAGAACTTCAGCCAGTCCATTGATGTAGATGTTAAAGAGGGTTGGACTTAAGCTGCAGCCTTGTCTGACTCCACGAGCCTGCCGGAAGTACTCTGTTCTCTTCCCATTCACCTGTTCGATGAGATCGCGAACACCGAACATTTCCGGGTGTTTGCCGCATGTTCGACCACAATGGACCACAATGCATTTTCCCACTGGCCTGAAGCTCGTAATTGGCTACAGCCTTGCACCTGACCACAAGTCTGGTGCAAGACTGGTTCAACACTATGCCAATCACCGCTCAGAGTCCTGATTGGGCAAATTTTGCCCAATCATGGGCTCACAGAGCTAAGTCCCACAGCACAATATATAACGTTTCCACGCGCCGATTCTGCACGTATTTCAGAGGAGATTTCAAAGGAGATAGTTGTGTCTTGTTACTGCCGGTCTGCCACACTACTGGGGGGTCTAGGGGGGTCTCATTTCTTCCAAATATCAGGGAATTTAGGTGATGTGTGTCTTGTCACTGTGCCAGCAAGTTTTTTTGGGGTTTACAACTTTCTTTAAAACATTTGTGAATTAAGGTGATCTTCTGGGTCTTGTCACTGTGTCAGCAAGTCTTTTTGGGTCTCATTTCTACCAAATATCAGGGAATTTATGTGATGTGTGTCTTGTCACTGTGCCAGCAAGTTTTTTTGGGGTTTACAACTTTCTTTAAAACATTTGTGAATTGAGGTGATCTTCTGGGTCTTGTCACTGTGCCAGCAAATCTTTTTGGGGCTCACTAATTTCTTTAAAACATTTGTGAATTTAGGTGATCTGTGTCTTGTCACACAGCCAGTACCACACAGTATTTTGGGGGTCACAAATTTCTACAAAACATTTGGGAATTGAGGTGATCTGTGTCTTGTCACTGCCAGCAAGTATTTTGGGGGTCACAAATTTCTACAAAACATTTGGGAATTGAGGTGATCTGTCTCTTGTCACACAACCAGTACCACGCATTATTTTGGGGCTCACTAATTTCTACAAAACATTTGGGAATTGAGGTGATCTGTGTCTCGTCACACATCCAGTACCACGCTGTATTTTGGGGCTCACTAATTTCTACAAAACATTTGGGATTGAGGTGATCTGTGTCTCGTCACACATCAGTACCACGCTGTATTTTGGGGCTCACTAATTTCTACAAAACATTTGGGAATTGAGGTGATCTGTCTCTTGTCACTGTCAGCAAGTATTTTGGGGGTCACAAATTTCTACAAAACATTTGGGAATTGAGGTGATCAGTGTCTCGTCACACATCCAGTACCACGCAGTATTTTGGGGCTCACTAATTTCTACAAAACATTTGTGAATTGAGGTGATCTGTCTCTTGTCACTGGCTGCCAGCTATCAGTGTGTCTCACTGAGTTATACCAGAGTTCTTTAAATCTTTATAACAGAGTTGAATCAGAGTTCTGTATATATTAATCTATATATCACTCACCATGTCTGAAAGAACAAAAAGGACAGGCAGACGCTCCCAGACACAGATAAGAGGGCAAGCAGCCCCTGTGTCGGGAGGCTGTGCCTCTGGTCGTGGTGGACGTGATGCATCCTCTGCAGGGGCACGCTTGTCCTTTCTAACTGGTGCTGGCCGTCTTAAGCAGCAGCAACATGCAGAGGACTTGGTGGATTGGCTAACCAGGCCATCCTCATCCTCCGAGTCCTCTGCCAGCCAGGCTTCTAGTGCTTTACAGTCCACCTCAGCTGCCAAAGCATCTAATGCAGCCTCCATGTCCACAGCTACTCCTGCCGTAGCCTCGCTATCACACACGGAGGAGTCAGCTGAATATTTTGACTACAATGAGAGTGACATGCTGCTTGAGGATGTGCAGCAAGTACAGTGCTCTGATTCAATCTCTGAGGTTGAGGAAGGGAGTATAATCAACCTAGAGGAAGGGGGTGCCAGTGATGACACACAAATAACTGGCACTCATGTTGCCCCAGCAGCTGCAGCATACTGCCAAGTTGGCTCCAGTGACGAGGAGATAGGGGGTGATGATGACAATGATGATGAGGTCACTGACTCCACCTGGGTGCCAGATCGAACACAGGAATTAAGTGAGGAAGAGGGGGAGGAGGAGGCACAGCAAACACGAGGCACAACATCCTCTGTGGCCAACCGTAGCACTAGCCAGTCCAAGGCATCACATGTCAGAGCTGCTCTGGTGCAGAGTGCTGTTGTCTCAAAGAACACATGCAGGAAATCTGTTGTCTGGGAGTTCTTTAAGAAATGTGCAGTAGAGCGCAGCGTTGCTATTTGTAATCTATGTCAGATGAGGCTTAAGCGTGGGAAAGATACCGGACACTTGGGTACCACGTGCTTGAGGCGACATATGAATAAGTGCCACACATCCCGTTGGCGCAAAACTTTGCATAGGTCCTCCTCCTCCTCATCTGTCTCTACCCCCACTGTATGTCCTGCCATGTCATTGCCTACAACCTCCACCGACAGGGATGATGCTACAGTAATGGATGTACCAGGTCCTTCCTCACAATGTGACATCATCCCAGTAGCTCAAGATTTACGCAGTCAGATTACGTTGCCACAGCTGCTGCAGCGAAAGAAAAAATATAGTCCCAACCATCCCCAAGCACAGCGTCTAAATGCCAGCTTAGCAAAATTACTTGCATTGCAGCTGCTGCCTTTCCAGCTGGTGGACTCTGCTCCCTTCCGTGAATTTGCTGATTGTGCTGTACCACAGTGGCAGGTTCCAAAATGCCATTACTTTTCACGCAAGGCCATTCCAGCACTATACCAGCATGTGGAAGACAATGTTATCGAGTCATTGGCAAAGGCAGTCAGCAGCAAGGTGCATGTGACTTTAGACACGTGGTCCAGCAAGCATGGACAGGGTCGTTACATTTCCTTCACGGCACACTGGGTAACTCTGATTGCAGCTGGGAGAGATCCAAGACGGGGCTCTGTGCTGGAGCTTGTTCATCCACCACGCCTCCAGAAAGCTGCTTGTATGAGGTCTGTCTGCTCCACCACCACCACCTCTTTCTCCTCCTCTTCCTTCTCTGTCTCTGGCGAAGTGGCAGTTAAACCGACGCCTGACAGGGTCTACGCAATGGCTCAAGCAAAAAGATGCCATACTGTGCTTGAGCTGGTTTGTTTAGGGGACAGGAGCCACACCGGGTCAGAAATTTTGTCAACTCTGCAGGGGCAGGTGCAGAGATGGTTAACACCACGCCAGCTTGAGCTGGGAATGATCGTCTGCGATAATGGCAGCAACCTTCTCTCCGCCCTACGCAAGAGTAAGTTGACGCATATACCATGCCTAGCACACGTCCTAAATCTGGTGGTACAGCGTTTCCTAACCAAGTACCCAGGGCTGCCAGAGCTTCTCATCCAGGCCAGAAAAGTCTGCAGCCACTTCAGACGGTCATTCCCAGCAAGCGTTCGCCTGGCAGAAATTCAAAGAGAGTTCCACCTTCCCACAAACCGTCTGATCTGTGACATGCCCACCAGGTGGAACTCGACATTAGCAATGCTGCAGTGTCTGCACAAGCAGCAGAGGGCCATCAACGAGTACCTGTGTGAGTATGGCACAAGGACAGGTTCAGGTCAACTTGTTTTTTTTTCCCCCCGCAGTGGCTGATGATCAAGGATGCATGCACTGTACTGTCACCATTTGAGGAGGCAACGAGGATGGTGAGCAGGGACAGTGCATGCATCAGTGACACAATTCGTTTAGTGTTCCTGCTGGAGCACACTCTGCGGGGAATTATAGATGTGGCTCTAGAGGCAGAGCAGCGGCAGAAAGAGCAGGCCTTCCCTAGCTCTCAAGGCCCCAGTCTTTCCGCAGACAGCATTCCAACAGGTCCTACTCAGATCAGACAGGAGGAGGATGAGGAGGAGGAGGAATATTTAAGTAGTGGGGGCATTGAAGGTGGGGATTCCTCAAGGGAGGGTTTTGTGTGCCCAGAAACAGAAGGGCTAGTGCGTGGCTGGGAGGAGGAAGTGCACGATACGGTCATCCTCATTGACCAGGAAAGACTCGGAAGCTAATGCCACCTCCAACCTACGCTGCATGGGCTCCCTAATGATGCAAAGCCTGCTAAAGGACCCCAGGATTTGTGCTATCAAGGAGAGGGATCATTACTGGTTGGCAACCCTTCTTGATCCACGATACAAGGGGAAAGTTGCAGAGCTCATCCTACCCGCACAGAGGGAGCACAGGATGAAAAAACTTGAGGACGCTCTAAAGCGACACTTGTGTAACACCTTTCCAGGCACTGGTAGATTACCAAGTGCTGACACACGTGCTTCTGAGGCTGCGGGTGATCAGAGGAATAGTGGTGAAGGCCAGGGCCGCTTGACTGATGCTTTTTTAATTTTTTTTAGTCCTCGACGCCCAGGGACGTCAAATGTAGGCACCCATTGCCAGCGTCTTCACCATATGGTGCAGGACTACCTAGGGGCAAGGGCAGACCTGGGTACCTTTCCAGCAGATGATCCACTGGCTTACTGGGTGTTGAGATTGGATCACTGGCCAGAACTTAGCCAATATGCTATGCAGCTACTAGGCTGCCCTTCATCTAGCGTGCTTTCCGAAAGGACGTTCAGTGCCGCTGGAGGTTTTGTCACAGACAAAAGAGTGCGTCTGTCCACCGACTCTGTAGACCGGCTGACATTTATAAAAATGAATCAGTCCTGGATCAACAGCTATCAATCCCCTGATGCCGAAGTAACGGAATAGATCGGGTATGTCTTCTGCATGCACAAAACCTCCAGCACTGAACTCTTCCACAATACCACAAAAGGGTTACGGTGTGAATGCACTTGCTGCCATGAAAGGCACAATATTTGGCTGCACTGACGCCTGTGCCAGATTTATATAATTTTAATTTTTTGAACAGCAGGGTCCAACCCTGCACTCTTCCACAATACCACAGAGGGGTTACTGTATGATGATACTTGCTGGCCTGGCATTAAAGGCACAATAGAAAAAATAGGAAGCCTCAGCGTCTGGAGTAGATCCCCGTTGGTCTATTCAATTGGTTCGTAGATGTTAGAATCGCCAGTTTTAACAAAAAAGGAAGATGGGTGTAGGATAAAAAACTTTTATTCCAAAATAAATAAATGCATAAAAAGGCATAATATGCTCAAAGCCCAACGCGTTTCGTCTATAGCTAGGCTTTTTCAAGGGCAATACAAATGTATAAAAAGCAAAATCATATGATTTTGCTTTTTATACATTTGTATTGCCCTTGAAAAAGTCTAGCTATAGACGAAACGCGTTGGGCTTTGAGCATATTATGCCTTTTTATGCATTTATTTATTTTGGAATAAACAATTGAATAGACCAACGGGGATCTACTCCAGACGCTGAGGCTTCCTATTTTTCCTGTTCTGTCTATATGTGGAGTGTTTTGGACCATCTCCAGGGAACCTCCTCAGCATTTCACCAGAAAAGATAAGTTGATTCTCTTTCTCCTTTTATCACCAACTGCCGGTTGTTATAAAAGGCACAATATCTGGGTGCACTGATGCTGATAAATTTGGATTTATAGCAAACAAAACAAACTCCCTATAATAATTACCATTTATGAAATTTCAATAAACCTTTTTCTAGTTTCTTCTCATATATCAAAGTTGAAAACAGGGCGCGGCGCTTCACCATGGCGAGAGACAACAAAATCAGCCACAAAGCAATGTAGCGTCAGTCCTGTCTGAAATATCCTTCCTTAGACAGGTCTTTTATTAGATTTCAAAGAACTTATAGCCAATCAGCATACAGATACATTTCTACGTCAGAGTTTAACCAACAGTGAGCCAAAAATTACTATATTGATTCAGAGATGGCTTTTTCTAGCATACACTTTTCTAGCATCCACTGTTCACACACCCTTTCCTGCACACAAAGGAAATGGCTAAATTCCACAGGCTAACATCCTATGCAAGTAAAAGACTTGCAGGGTTTGACACTTATAATGGGGGGGGGTGGATTCACACTACCTATCATATTAAAATACCTTTCAGATGCCCATTACCAGATCAAAAACTTTTCAATATAGGACCACATGGTCCACCCCTGCATTCTTCCACAATACCACAGAGGGGTTACTGTATGATGATACTTGCTGGCCTGGCATTAAAGGCACAATATCTGGGTGCACTGACGCCTTGACCAGAATCATATCTTTTCAATATAGGACCACATGGTCCACCCCTGCATTCTTCCACAATTCCACAGAGGGGTTACTGTATGATAGTACTTGCAGGCCTGGCACCAAAAGCACAATATTTGGGTGCACTGCCACTGACGCCTGTATCAGATTCATATCCCTCCCTGAATAGACTGCTTCTCCAAGCAGCTCCCTCATCCTATAACCTCCGATCCAGGACCAGCACCTTACTTGCAATACCACAATACAAAAAGACAGCGGCTCGGTCCTCATTTTCCTACAGAGCACCACAATTATGGAATAACCTCCCAGACACCATCAAATCTTCCCCCAGTCTTAAGTCACTCAAGAGCTCCTTACTAACATACCTTAATACAGAATGCACCTGTAAACATGTAACCTAGTGACTATTTTCCTACATATTTATTTTCTGTTAATCTGTATATTTGTGTTGTTTTTTTTTTTTAATATCTTGCATTGTATTACTTTGTATTTCTGTAACTGTAACACTTCAATGTTCTTGAACCCAGGACATACTTGAAAACGAGAGAAATCTCAATGTATCCTTCCTGGTAAAATCCTTTATAAATAAAATAAATAAATAAATATCCTCAGAGGGGTTACGGTGTGACGGCACTGTTGGGGACGCTAAAGGACCAATTTTAAAGCACCTATTGTTACTTTCATCCAAAGCCTGCATATATTTCACAATAATTTAGCCAAAAAAATCAGTAAACTTTTTCTGCGTGTACGAAAATGTCTCCTCTTTTCATACAGACTGCCGCCCCAAGCAGTTGTTTATGGATAGATTAAAGGAAAAGCATTTACCGTCATATGAAACGTCATTTTTTTGTTTTTAAGTGTTTCTATACATCCTAGAAATCCGCCACTTCACGGGCAGGTTATGGGGACCTCCTAGGCAAAATATTTGTTGGAATTTTTGGTTTTTATTTTTAACCCTTATTTCATGGAAAACTCACTGTCCCTTTAAAAACGTTTTTTTTTTTACTTTTTGTTCTTGTTTCCTGTCCCCCAGGGCACTACCCGGACCCCCATACACCTTTTATGGCAAATATGTAGCATATATGCCCTCTTGGAGGGCACTCTAAAAACCGAATTTTCAGCCCCATTGACTTGCATTGGGTTCGAGTTCGGGTTCGGACCCGAACAAATAGGAAGTTCGGGCTCGAACCGAACTCGGGGAGTGTTCGGCTCATCCCTATGTAGAGACACCTCTGGGCAGAAGAGCTGTCCTCCAGGACAGCCCACCGTTTTCTCCTTGCACCGGTTTGCACGCCGGCAAACTGACTGGTAAGTCAACGCACCTAAGTCACCACTATGGCCCAGTCTCACAGAGCTGTACAATGGCCCTTTTATAGCTCCACTCACAGAGCACAAGCAATGAGGTGCATAATTCTGGAGCAGGCTAAGTACAAGCTGTGATATCTGTGATCTTTAAGACCAATGAGATATCCATCCCATGCTGGGATATCACTAATAAAGTGCACCTGGGTGGTAGAAGTTCACCTTAAAGGACAATCCTGTTATTATTTTTTTTTTGGTGAATAAAGAAAAATCATGTTTTATACCTCATGCCTCATTTACAAAATAAAAATTGCATAGGAAAAAAATCATGTTCATATTTTTGGGGGGAATTTGCAAAAGCAATCCTATTGCCTCTGACTTACTCTGCTAGTTTCAGACATGATTGAGTAGGTTGAGAAAGGTAATCTGCATGTCTCCCAAGCCATTCAATTATATAATGAAGTTGAGGTCCAATGTGTCATTCCTGACTACAGGTGCCCTCAGGTAATATTGCAATCAGCCTTCCTGGTTAGCATGTGTATCAAACCTTAGGGCTGGGGTCAGACGAACGTAGTGCGAACGCGTGTGCAGCCGCACTTTATCACGGCCGTAGTAGCAGCAAATGACGTCCAATGACGGCCAATATACAAAGTACGGTCGCACGAAAGTTCAGCCGGGCAACGCAAGTGGCAAACAAACGCATTTTTTTGAGAACGTGAAACCGCTAGTACTGACGTACAGAGTGTGCTGCATCCGCTAGAGGCGAGTGTGCGTGATTAGGAGACGTCAGACGCTGCTAATGTCCGGCCAATATAACGTCCAGACGCAAAAAGTGTTTTATTGATGATCCGTACAAAATCACGGACGCAAATGCTCATCGTATGACCGCTATCGCGTATTCCGTGAAAAAATACGTCCATTCATTCGAACGCACTTTTTCACGGACAACGCAAAAAATGCGTTCGTCTGAACCTAGCCTTAGCAGACTTGATTCTAATGAGCACTCTGCCTTCACATCTATATTAAAATATCTAAGATAAGCCTGGGAGCATGAAAGTACAAGTTTTTGTTACAACAGCATGCCTCAAAGATGCCAATTGTTAGATAACTGGTTTATAGGTGACAGAATAACAGGATTTTGTCCATCAATCACCACCCCAAGCATGTATTCGATACCTACAATAAATACCATCTCCTCGACTTAGTAGCAGCTATTCCCAAATAGTTACACATAACCTCCAATCAAGGTCATCGGAATCTAATGGCATGGCTATTGTATATGACAAAATCACTTTATATAGAGAGTGGCCCTTACAAATCTAATAAAATCATTGGCAGTATCATACTTGCCTTTGGGCCAATGTACAAGGTGTCCATAAAGTCTCTTTACAATTTAATTTTTTTATTGCAAAGGCAAGTGAAAATACAGATAAGTGAAAATTATTACAAAATGAGACGTATATATTTAATTTTTTTGCCTCATTTAATAAACCTCTATATGGGCACCATTAGTTGCACAAAGCACATCAAGATAGTACTCATTTTCTTGCCATGTTTGCTGTAGCATACCCTCATCAATGGTGTAGCACTGTGTTTAACTTGGCTCTGAGAACTGAAACCATATTGCCTCTAGAGGGAGCCAGAGCGTAATGTACTGTAGTGGACTTATGGACTACGTCCCCCAGAAACCCCTGGGAGAAAGGAAGGAAGTGAGCTCTCTGGAACCAGGAAATGAAGAGCATTGTGCGCAGTGTGGGCAGAACGAGGAGAGCGGTGCATGAAGAGAGTCGCAAGAGAGACATTTTCCGGGATCCAGGCCAGATTGGAGCGCAGAGATTCGGCGGCATCCATTGCTGGAGTGATCGGGGAGAGTGTTCATCGACCTGCAGTGTATCCCTCGGAGCTGTTCCGGTGGCGAGTGTTTTCAAGAAGGACCTCGTGTAAGGAGGCTGCAGACGGAGCGGAGTGCTGGCAGCATTTGACTTCTGGCTGAGGAGATCCAGCCCGGGAGCATGGGTTTCGGCAGCATCGGGCTCCAGGTGGCAGAGAAGTATTTTCTTCCAGAGTTTCATCGGTCCGGGACAAGCTGTTTCGCCGGTTGGGTGAGAGGCCTCCGGTCTATGACTTTGCTAACAGTGCGCACTTATCGCTTGCTTAAATTTCAGGGCCGCCACGTTGACTAGTCGAAGATATTCATCCATCCACTGGCCAGTGGACTTAGTACCCGGGTACCCTAGGACATAACTAATGAGCATTATTGAGTGGGACTTTGAACCAAAGAACTGAGAGCCTTGTTAACCGTTTATTCGCCATATATATATCCACGTTACGTATTACCGTCATTCATTCTTAGTCTGATCGATTTCATGCTTAACCCTTTCGCTGCTGAGGCTTTTCACACCTCTGTGCTGAGGTCATTTTTACCGGTTTTGCTCATCATGTTTAAACGTGTTTTGAAGGCTTATTTTAGTATATGACCCAGACATATTATATATCGTTCTTTCCGTCAGACTCGGTAGATTCATAATATGTCATTATTATATGTATACGTTATGTCATGTCTGTATATTATAACAAAAAATGCAATAAAATATGTATTTTCAATAATTTACAACGTGTAAAGTGTTTTTTTTTCACATTTTAACATGCGAGCAATTGCGGTTATATTTTGTATGGGGTGCGCTTGTTAAAAAAATTAGAGATGGGGTCTCGTTACATTTTTTTTTGGGGAAAATTACACGATTTTTAACAAACGCACCGCATACAAAAATCGTTAGTGCAGCATCATTGTTCACATTATAATTGAAATGGGAACAATATTGCTGCATTAACGAACCAAAAAAAAGAAAAAAAAAATGTTTATTTTTTTTTTTATAATTTTTTTTTAAATATATTTTTATTTTTAATTTTAATTTTAATTTTTTTTAAAAAACTTTTTTCACAGTAGTGTTTGGTATCGTTGGAACGGCCATGCTCTGGCCGATCCAACCATACCAAACTTTAACCCCTAGCTGCCGGGAGATAGGGAGTTCATTGGAACTCCCTATCTCCACCGTTGGTGTCAGTTAGGGGTTAACTCTAGGACTGGCGTCATCGTGCTATGCACGATGACGCCAGTCCTCAGGGGGAGTTCCCGGAGGCTTGGCCGACATCCAAGATGTCGGCCAGCTCCGGGAAAGGATCACGAACCGGCGCTTTTCAGCGCCGATTCGCGATCCAGCTCCCCAGGGGTTAATGCCAGGCACCATTTGGAAGAGCAGTCTGTGCCCTTCCAAATGGTGCCTGGGTTAACCCCCGCAACGCCGCCGATCAGGAGGGAGAGAGGTCCGAAGGACCTCGCCCCCTCCCTTTCAGGCGCCTCCTCCGCACATGCGGGGGGGCGCCTGAATTAGGTGTCATCGCGCTGTCGTGATGACACCTAATTTCATCGGCGGCGGTTCCGGATGCTGGGCTGACATCGATGATGTCAGCCCGCACCGGGGGGGCCAGCGATCGGCCGGAACCCGGCCGAACGCTGACCCCAAAGGGAGGATGCGCTCAGCGCGTCCTCCGCACAGCGGGAGCCATGTGGAGGACGCGCTGAGCGCGTCCTCCGCATGGAAGTGGTTAAAGTACATGTATACTTATTGGCGTCTATTGCTTCAGTAAAGTATAATTGAGAAAAATCCATAAAGGTGTGCTGGTGTACAGTGAATTGTTAGTGCGGTGAGACCAATCCTGGGGTTATTCAGCTGCTCCTTCGGGGGTGAGCGCTACAATGGCATCAGTGATCCTCTGCTTTAGATGAATATGTGGTGTGGGATCATATGCATCGAATCATTGGTCTGTTTTTTTTCGGCGAGACATCAATTACTGCAAATGTTTACCTTGACCTTTCGAATACTGAATACATGGCACCACGACTACATGACCTTCAACCAACCATCATTTTCCAGCAAGATGGTGCATCACCACATTGGGGACTGCATGTTCGTGGGTTCCTAAATGAAACATTTCCAGACCGGTGGATTGGAAGGGGTGGTCCAATTCCCTGGCCACCTCGTTCACCAGATATCACTCCCCTCAACGTCTTTCTATGGGGTTATGTTAAAGATATTGTGTATCAAACAAAAGGTACGGGACATCACTGATCTGAAGCAGAGGATCACTGATGCCATTGCCACCATTGATGAGGGTATGCTACAGCGAACATGGCAAGAAATCGAGCACCGTCTTGATGTGCTTCATGCAGCTAATGGTGCCCATATAGAGGTGTATGAAATGAGGCAAAAAACCTTAAATATATACGTCTCATTTTATAATAATTTTCACTTATCTGTCTTTTCATTTGCCTTTGTAATACATTTTTGAAATTGTAAAGAGACTTTATGAAAACCCTGTATATTTCTGAACCCAAAATCACCATAAGCATCTGGTGTGTATCCAAGGCAAGGTCTTTATTTACGTGAGGTGAACAGATCCACAGGTGATACCTGCTTCACCAAACCTAATGTGACTGGAACCCTGTGCTTGGGACACTCTGTTTTAATTAATCTTTGGTATGCTCAGTTGCTCACACCACAACAGTCCGTCTACCTGTAGGTAGTAGTAAAATTCCCCTGTCTAGCCATCATTATCAGGCATTCACAGTAGGTAATCTGAGGCCCATGCTTTTCTCCTTGTAATTACTGGTGCTGCTCGTTTGATGAAGAAGCACATGTCGTCCACAGAGAAATAGGCTGATTCCATTTAATAACATCTGACCTCTTTACTGAACGGGAAAGGCTGATGGTTTGATCAATGTCTTTCCCTCAAGCATTCTATTATTTTGCTTCAAATAACTGTGGTGAATATTAAGCAGAGCATTACTTCTATCCTAAATTCTTTTCCTTTTACTACTAATCCTTAAAACTGATCTGGATATATTTTCATCTTTAAGGCGACGAGACAGCAAAAGGGAGCAAGAAATAAAAAAATGCAAACCTGAAAAAGGATGTATCTTCCATAGAGTTCCTTTCTTGGGTCTCCCATAGAAATTGAAGTCTAAAACAATCAAGAAATAACAGAAAATATACAGGGTTATTCAGAGAGAGCCGAACTGGCCACGAAATTGCACCAAACGTTGAATTTCCACTTGCAATTTCGGGGGCAATTCAGCTATTCAAAAAGCTATCAATTCATGTTTCGGATTTCCGATTTGTCAGATCGTATTTGCAGGGTTTTCGGCGGATTTTCAGTTTTTTTTTTTATCCATTAGGCCTCTTTTCCCTGCAATTCAGGGACCCTGCAGTGAATGCTGAATTCACCGCAGGATCGAGAATTTGATTCCACGAAGTGCAGGAAACGAGAGCGCACCGAAATGTCGGTTACATTTCGGTGGTCTCTGAATAACCCCTATAGTATAATTCTGTAAGACCACATTACATTCTTGATGGTAACGTTCACGCTCACTTGCGTGAGCACTAACGTTAGCCGCGGTGTCTACTGCATATTATGATCCAAACGCAAACGGGTTAAGTAACCCGTTTGCGTTTGGTACCTTGCGCTTTTCAGCGCGAGGTTACTGTACTTCGTGCTCCCCATGTTAAGTAAGGGAACGCAAAGTGTTAATCAGCGTTATGATTACAATCTACTAACGCTGATTAACATCCGGCTGTGGTTAGCAAAAAGTTAACCAGAGCCAGGACATGATGTTAACGGATTTCGCTTCTGCAGAATCCGTTAACACCAGCCTAACAAAAAGACCAGAATGCTATACTCACCTCCTGTCCCGCGCCTCCGACTGCCTCCTCCGTCCGGCGGGAGCAGGGAAAGACTTGAGGAAAAAGTTCCCCCAGTCTCTCCCTGCGTATCACTAAGCCGACCGGCCGGATCTCGCAAGTCCTATGGACTCCATCAAGTGAATGCTCGCGGCTGCGCTTACTCCGATCAATTGCGCGTGCAAACAGGACGAGCCCAAATGCACACGCAGCACCGTCTCGCACGAAAATCTTTACGCCGCAGTCTTTTTTCGAGATTCAGCCAATCAGAATTAAGAACCACACCTGTCACACGTTAACAAATCGCGTCTGCCACTGTCAGTCCGAGCATATACTGTATGCTGCAGCAATAATACATGCACACACAACTTCATCCATTGTATTGGTTTGGTATGATTTGAACGGGACACTGTGCTTTGTTGCATTCCTTTTTATGGGCTTGGATATTTGGGGTTAGCCAGGTTGTTCAAATTTGCCATTAGCACCATCTTATAGGAGTTGCTAAAATTATGCGCGCAAAGGCCATGCGGTAATTACCGCGAAATAGATTGTAATACCATACCAGTAATACTTGTACCAGCGCACATTCACATTTGCGCTCACAATGTTAAGTATAGGACTCATGCAGTACAGTAAGCTCACGCAGGGTTCGCGCAGGTTCACCCGCGGTAGACGATTGCACGCAGTTGTTGCGCTGACTATGTAATATGGGATTCGGCGCAAATGGTTTTACCCCACGCGTTAATGGTTATTTGCGCCGCCGCAAACGTTTGCGTGAAGATTGTAATTTAGCCCACCATATACTCTAAAAAAGTATGCTCCATGTGTAGATTATGGAACAAGGATATCCCCTGGCCAAGACTTCTTGAAACTTTCTTACAAACCCCCCCACCTATTTAATTGTTCAAAATGAAATGCAATGCATACAGGATTATTCAGAGAGAGCTGATCTGGCCCCGAAATGGCACCGACAGTGGATTTCCCCGGGCGGTGACATTTCGGGGCAATTCGGCTATTCAGGGAGCAGGCAGTTCCTCAAATTTTGAGTAATTTCCAGCAAATACGGTGCCTGTTTGATGGCAGTGAAATCCCCCATAGAGAAGCATTGGTTAATCTATTCAGAGAACACTGGCATTTCCCTGCTGTTTGGTGAAGTGCCCTGCTGTTCGGTGGTTTCATTCGTCAGCTTTATTCAGGTGAACCCCATAGGCTTCAATGTTATAAATATTCAGTTTTTATAAAATATCTAATAAACGGTTTATTTTAATTTGCGGTAAAAAGTCTCTTTATTTATTGTTTTGGTTTTTTTTAGTATCTTTTAGGCATTTTATAGGCATTTTTTGGGATTTTTTAAAAAAAAATCTGTTTTTCTTTTTTAAATAGCATTTTTTCCTTTTTTTGTAACAGACCTTTTTGTTATCATACATAGGACTTTATGTGTTAATTCCAGACATTTTCGTTCAGTAGTTTTTTTTGCAAACAACGTTTCAATTTTGACACTTTCAATCATTTTGTTTTTTGGGTGTTTTTTTTTACCCGTTTGTCAGCTTGTCGGCTTTTTCAGGAGGCTGGTCAGCGATGTTTGCATCGGATCGTTGGCTTTTTCCAGACGTGTTCGGCGAGTTTTTTGCGGCGGTTTGAGTGATCCGATACTTCGGATTGTGTCGAATGCAGTTTTACGGCGGGATTTCGGCAGCTTTTCAGCAGGTGTTTGGCGGTTTTGCAACGGATTTTCGATTCCCTTCCCTGCACTCTGGGGACACTGCTGTCAATGCTGAATTCACCGCAGGGTGGGGAAATTTGATTCTCCGAAGTGCAGGAAATGAGAGAGCACTGGAATGTCGGTGACATTTCGGTGCTTTGTGAATAACCCCTTTCCTTTTTTATTTGTTGGTTGTAATAAAACATAGTACACTACCTGCACATTACTCCACTAAAGATATGTTCAGAATTCACATATTGAATGCTCTCTTATGAGGTTTTTTGGCGCTGTCTAATCAAGTATTTATAATAATAAAATAGTATTAGAATATTTCATTGCAACACTTGATAAGAATATTACACGTGCCTCGGTGTAAATGAAGTCTGAAGTGTAGGTTTAAACTAATCTCAAGAGAAATCTCTTGTGTTTTTCATGTAATCCTTTCTCAGCAACAAATCTCTTGAGAGTGTGTCTTAGATGCAAAAAGTGCTATGTGTGTCTGATAACTGGATCCTGCACTTACTAAGACCCGAGACCTGCTGTCTCATTGCGGAGTTTACGGCTATGAACAACTTGTCTTGCAATTGTCAAAATCCAGGCAAACATTTTAATTTGAAACCGAAGATCACCAAGTGCTCAGACACTCCTTTCTTTTCTTTTTTTCCCTTGGATCTGATTTTAGGGGTGTTTGTCAGACCTTTACTGCTGTCGGCTATAAATTGGAAATACAATCATTAAATATTAGTCACAAAGTCAGAGACCTTTAACACACGTTTAATTGTGCTTTAGCAATGCAAGGTGCAGAGAGACCACTATTTCATGTGCCACACAGTCATATACACCAGGCATAAGACATCAATTATTATCTTATACCAAAGATTCTCACTGCTTTTTTATTTGGGAGCCACAGCGGCACGAGATCGGCCAAGAGGAGGGTCGCGTTACTGAAATACCTGTGGTCTATTAGCATGACCCCCCCCCGAATACTGTGTATTGTAAGCCTATAATATACCGATTGTATTGTTTTCCTCACAGTATTTAACTTCTCAGACTTTGACTGCCCAGACTTTATTATGTATTTTCAACTTTTGACCGTCCTGGATTTTACTGCTTTTCTCAGCTTTTGACTATCACAGATTTTTTTTTCATTTTTTGACTGACCCAGATTTCACAGTTTTTTCCTCATGTTCTGACTGTCTTAGCTTCTACTTTCTGCCTTTGACTTCTCTCTGCCTTTCTCTGCAAACTCTGCACTCTGTGCCCTGCCTTCTTTCATTTTCTGCAAACTCTGCACTCTGTGCCCTGTTTCCTTTCTCTGCAAACTCTGCTTTCTGCACCCCTGCTTTCTTTCTTTCTCTGCAAACTCCAAACCCTTTCTTTCTTTGCAAACTCCGCACAGTGTGCAGAGAAAGAAAGCAGGGGCACAGAGAGCAGTTTCCTTTCTCTGCAAACTCTGCTCTCTGTGCCCCTGCTTTCTTTCTCTGCAAACTCTGCACTCTGTGCCTGTTTCTTTTTTCTGCAAACTCTGCTCTCTGTGCCTTTTCTTTCTCTGCAAACTCTGCACTCTGTGCCCCTGCCTTCTTTCTTTCACTGCAAACTCTGCTCTATGTGCCCCTGCATTATGTCTCTGCAAACTCTGCTCTCTGCGCCTTTTCTTTCTCTGCAAACTCTGCACTCTGTGCCCCTGCCTTCTTTCTTTCACTGCAAACTCTGCTCTATGTGCCCCTGCATTATTTCTCTGCAAACTCTGCTCTCTGTGCCTTTTCTTTCTCTGCAAACTCTGCACTCTGTGCCCCTGCCTTCTTTCTTTCACTGCAAACTCTGCTCTGTGCCCCTGCATTATTTCTCTGAAAACTCTGCTCTCTGTGCCTTTTCTTTCTCTGCAAACTCTGCACTCTGTGCCCCTGCGTTCTTTCTTTCACTGCAAACTCTGCTCTATGTGCCCCTCCATTATTTCTCTGCAAACTCTGCTCTCTGCGCCCCTGCCTTCTTTCTCTGCAAACTCTGCTCTCTGTGCCCCTGCCTTCTTTCTCTGCAAACTCTGCTCTCTGTGCCCCTGCCTTTTTTCTCTGCAAACTCTGCTCTCTGCTCTCTGTGCCCCTGCATTATTTCTCTGCAAACTCTGCTCTCTGCGCCCCTGCCTTCTTTCTCTGCAAACTCTGCTCTCTGTGCCCCTGCCTTTTTTCTCTGCAAACTCTGCTCTCTGCTCTCTGTGCCCCTGCCTTCTTTCTCTGCAAACTCTGCACTCTGCTCTCTGTGCCCCTGCCTTCTTTCTCTGCAAACTCTGCACTCTGCTCTCTGTGCCCCTGCCTTCTTTCTCTGCAAACTGCTCTCTGCGCCCCTGCCTTCTTTCTCTGCAAACTGCTCTCTGTGCCCCTGCTTTCTTTCTCTGCAAACTCTGCTCTCTGTGCCCCTGCTTTCTTTCTCTGCAAACTCTGCACTCTGTGCCCCTGCTTTCTTTCCTTCTTTGCAAACTCTGCTCTCCGTGCCCCTGCCTGTGTCCTTTCTGCTGCTCCTCTGCCTTCTCTCTACACTTTCGTCTGTGACTGCGTGTCTGTGACAGCTGCGTGTCATTCGTTAGCGCCCACCTTACACGCCGTTAATATGGCACTGATGGATTTGTCGGGGGTCCGGGTGTTGCCACGGTCGGCTCCGCAGTTCACGAGCCTCCATTGTTGACTCCACGAGCCGCACAAAGAGTAACATTGTCTTATACATTGAACCACAACATTAAAACCACCTGCCTAATATCGTGCAGCATATCTTGTAGGCCCGTTGTGCTGCCAAAAGCGCTCTGATGCATTGAGGCATGGGCTGTTGTGCGGGTCTGTAAACATGTTGGAGACATATAGGCTTTTTCTGTGTATTTTTTGCTTTTGTTTCACTCTCACTAGGCTAAATTCATTTCAGCGTTTGAAATGCTATTCCATTTTGGGTGGTATGTACGGCAGCCTGTGCACTCCAGTAAGTGCGCCGATTCATATACTTATAATAGCATGGAGATTGCGGCTTTTCTGTGCTCCCATAATTCACAGCGACTCAGGGGGTTTTCCAGAAGCGCTTTCTTTGCTGCAATTTACTTGAAACTTTTAGCAGTAATTTCTTTGGCTTCTTCCAATGCTTGAACTTTACGATCAATATCGTGGTGAGAATGTGCAATTACTCACAATGACGTTCAAGCAAAATGCACTTTCTGCATTACAAAAGGAAGCAGTATAGGCAGGGGTGGCTCTATAATTAGGCCAAATAGGCGGTCGCCTAAGGCCTCACTCAAACAGGGACTTTACATGATATTTGTGTGTAATTTCAGTTTGCATATGTTCATGTGAAATACCCTCCTGCATTAACATACACCAACTGCCAGGAGAGCTGACGGAACCTTCGTTAGTAGTTGTTTTTTTATCTAATTTCTACATATTTGCATAATAAATGGGGCCACATAAAGGGCTATTCAGAGAGAGGTGAAACTCAGGAGAATGACTGGAGAAGTAAAAATTGTAGGTCAGAACCAGAGAAATTCTCCCATTTATCTCACTTTCCAAATGGGCTATTTGGTCTAGATTGTTCTCTTCTCCTGGTTTTCACCTCTCTCTGAATAACCCCCATAGTTAAGCTTTGCCTGAGGCACCCGGCACACGAGCATACTGTACTGCGTCCATTACGGACGCACTTTTTCACGGGGGAGATATTGTGAGTACTGCATAAAGTGCGTCCGTAATGTCTGATGTCTCCACACCCTAGGAAAATACATGGCAGCGTTGTTTCTGCGTCCGTTTAGCTTTTTAATGTCGATGTTATTTTTGCGTCCGTGGCTTTATGCTTTGCCTGTCCGTAAACAAGTGCGCAGGGACTTTGTGTGGTGTGTTTAATTGACTCCTTTATAAAGCTACGACGGACAGCAAACAGTATGGTCAGACGGACGCAAAATGTTTGCTAGTGTGCCGCCAGCCTAAGGCCTCGCTAACACTAGAGCCACTTCTGAGTATAGGCCGAGGTTAAGTCCAGCAGGAACTCCCAGGAACGCAGTTCCCTTTCTATTTTAACAGGAGGAACTTCGTTCCCATTAGGCTGATATAGAGGGAAACTGCAATACCTTTTCTATTTAGACACGATTTTGTAAAAAAAATAATAATAAATCAATTTTTAAGGGTTTTTCCAGGACTTAAGGGGAATGCCAATTTCTCAGTGTTTGCAAGTGGAATGGCATACTCATGCATAAAGAAGTGCTGCAGCTGCTATGGCTCCCGTTAATCTTTAAGACTGGAATGGACAGAAATCTTTTTGA